>WNWK01023540.1:0-30966 GCA_009830355.1 Cherax destructor
AATGACAGACCCTTCAATGTCACACGACCCACAACTTGAATCACAGACCCTTCAATGTCACCGACATACAACTTGAATCACAGACCCTTCAATGTCACACGACAAATAACTTACTAGAGTCACAAAAAATTTACTCTCAGTGTCACGCGACAGTGTTGGCGCCCCCCATGTCTCCCCACTTGAGTGTTAACCCTCCAACTCTCCGTGCCAGGACACCCTTGTCCCGTTATAACACGTTTCACTACCGTGTCACCACCGACACCCTTGTCTGTGTCACACGACACCCGTCTCTTTGGGCACCACCGACACCCTGTTCACTGTGTTATAACGCCCTCTTATTTGTGCCACTAAGACACCTCCGTCGCTGGTTCACACCCTCCATGTCAGACACCGAAGCCCCCAAAAACGGCGTGTCACTTTTATGACACAGAATGTCCCAGACATTGAGCCATCCGTGTCACACCCTTTTGTGACACCTGTCATGCGGCCACTAAAGGCGGCAGGAAACTGAGTCCTGTTATGGCAGTCAGCAGGAAACTAAGTCCGGCTGGGATAAAGGGCTTTTGACAGCCACTGTTACTCAGTGAAGCCGTGGACCATACTGGTGACCCCCCCCCTACAGTGGAGGTGGTGATGTCACACCGGGCACCCCGCCCTGACAGTGGAGGTGGTGATGTCACACCGGGCACCCCGCCCTGACAGTGGAGGTGGTGATGTCACACCGGGCACCCCGCCCTGACAGTGGAGGTGGTGATGTCACACCGGGCACCCCGTCCTGACAGTGGAGGGGGGGTGATGTCACACCGGGCACCCTGCCCTGGGCAGTGGAGGTGGGCCCCACCGGGACCCCGCCCTGACAGTGGAGGTGGTGACGTCACACCGGGCACTGCCGCCCTGGGCAGTGGAGGTGGTGACGTCACACCCGGGGACCGCCGCCCTGGGCAGGGGAGGTGGTGACGTCACACCGGGAACCCCGCCCTGACAGTGGGGGGTGGTGACGTCACACCGGGCACCCCGCCCTGACAGTGGGGGGTGGTGACGTCACACCGGGCACTGCCGCCCTGGGCAGGGAGGTGGTGACGTCACACCGGGAACCCGCCCTGACAGTGGATGTGGTGATGTCACACCGGGGGACCCCGCCCTGGGCAGTGGAGGTGGGAGCCCCACCGGGCACCCCGCCCTGACAGGGGGGTGGTGATGTCACACCGGGCACCCCGTCCTGACAGTGGAGGGGGGGTGATGTCACACCGGGCACCCCGCCCTGACAGTGGATGTGGTGATGTCACACCGGGCACCCCGCCCTGACAGTGGAGGTGGTGATGTCACACCGGGCCCCGCCCTGACAGTGGAGGTGGTGATGTCACACCGGGCACCCGTCCTGACAGTGGAGGTGGTGATGTCACACCGGGCACCCTGCCCCGACAGTGGAGGTGGTAATGTCACACCGGGCACCCCGCCCTGACAGTGGAGGTGGTGACGTCACACCGGGCACTGCCGCCCTGACAGTGGAGGTGGTGACGTTTACACCGGGCACCGCCGCCCTGACAGTGGAGGTGGTGACGTCACACCGGGAACCCCGCCCCGACAGGGGGAGGTGGTGACGTCACACCCCGGGGACCCCCCCCTGACAGTGGAGGTGGTGACGTCACACCGGGCACCCCGCCCCGACAGTGGAGGTGGTGACGTCACACCGGGCACCCCGCCCCCCCCAGTGGAGGTGGTGACGTCACACCGGGACTGCCGCCCAGTAACAACTGACGCACAGCATCCAAGTGGTCCGTCAACCACTTCACCCAAATCTTTTTTCAGGGTTCGTAACAGCCGTCAAGTGAACTGAGTGAGGCCGTCAAGTGGACTGAGTGGGGGCCGTCAATGGACTGGGGTGAGGCCGTCAAGTGAACTGAGTGAGGCCGTCAAGTGAACTGAGTGAGGCCATCAAGTGAACTGAGTGAGGCCATCAAGTGGACTGAGTGAGGCCGTCAAGTGGACTGAGTGAGGCCGTCAAGTGGGGCTGGGGAGGCCGTCAAGTGGACTGAGTGAGGCCGCCAAATGAACTGGGGTGAGGCCATCAAGTGAACTGGGGTGAGGCCATCAAGTGGACTGAGTGAGCCAGTCAGGTGAACTGGGAAAAAGGCCATCAAGTGGGCGAGTGAGCCCGTCAAGGGACTATGAGGCCACGGAACTGGGGTGGGGCCATCAAGTGAACTGGTGAGGCCATAAATGAACTGATGAGGCCATCAAGGGGGCTGGGGGAGCCAGTCAGGTGAACCCAAAGAGGCCACAAGGGGGCTGGGGGACCCCCCCAAGTGGACTGAGTGAGGCCATCAAGGAACTGAGTGAGGCCATCATGAACTGAGTGAGGCCATCAATGAACTGAGTGGGGGCCCTAAAAGGGAAATGAGGAGGCCATCAAGTGGACTGAGTGACCCCGTCGGTGAACTGGGAAAAAGGCCATCAAGGGACTGGGACCCCCTCAAGTGGGGCTGAGGAGGCCATCAAGTGAACTGAGTGAGGCCATAAATGAACTGAGTGAGGCCATAAAAAACTGAGTGAGGCCATCAAGTGAACTGGTGAGGCCACCCGAACTGAGTGAGGCCGTCAAGTGGACTGAAAAGGGGGGCCATAAATGAACTGAGTGGGGCCATCAAGTGAACTGAGTGGGGGGCCCCAAGTGGACTGAGTGAGGCCATCAAGGAACTGGGGGGAGGCCGTCAAGGAACTGGGTGGGCCATCAAGTGAACTGAGTGAGGCCGTCAAGTGCGAGTGAGGCCATCAAGTGAACTGGGGTGAGGCCGTAAAAGAACTGGGTGAGGCCATAAAATGAACTGGGGTGGGCCCCTAAAAAACTGGTGAGGCCATCAAGTGAACTGAGTGAGGCCGTCAAGTGAACTGATGAGGCCATCAAGTGGACTGAGTGAGGCCACTGAACGGGGGGTGAGGCCATCAAGTGGACTGAGGAGGCCGTAAAAGGACTGAGGAGGCCATCAAGGGACTAAAAAAGGCCATCGGGACTGAAAGAGGCCATCAAGTGGATAAAAGGGGTCTGCACCCCAACATTGGGTGTGATGACGTAACACGGGTACTGCAGACGCCGGTAATAACCGATAGTTAGCAGCATCCGTGGTCAGCCAACCACCTCTTTTTTTTTCCCGTTCAGGGTCCCCCAAAAGTTAGTTACCTTTTTTTCGTGGATATGTCGATTAGACACTATGCCCCTTGTATGTGTGTGTGTGGGAAAAAACTTGAAATGTTTCCGCCCCGCCGGAATTGAACCCGGGCCCTCCGTGGGAAAAGGGAGCTTTACCCCCAGGCCACCGGGGCATCAGTGTGTGTGTTTTAAAATGGTAGTGGGGAAATAGTCAGAGGGGTGCACTGATATTTATAACAAGCACTTAGTGGGTACTTGTGGCAACTTTCCCCCCGTTGGAACACTAAGAATTGTTTGAAGGAATGTTTTGGGTACGGGGGGGGAAAATTCTTGAGTATAGTTTGTGCCTTAAGCTTTCAATCCGGGGGAAAAGAGGGGGGAATCCCTTTTTAAGATTTTAGTTATGTAGGTAAAATTCCTCTTCAAGGATATAAGGGCTGGAGATGCGAATATTTTTAAAAAGAAACCAATAAGAACATTTTTTTAGTGCGAGTGTCATTGTGTGAATAAAAAAATGTAAGATCCCCCGGGGTTTACAGAAGGTTGTTGCTGTCGGGGGACCTGTACAGGAAGACGCCCAGGAAGGAAGGTTGTTCCCGGGGGAGACCTGTACAGGAAGACGCCCGGGGAAAGGAAATTTGTTTGTTCAAGGTCCAGTGCAAACTTTTTTAGATGAATCGACGGGGTTTATCCCCCCAGAAAAAGGAAACAATCAACCTGTCTGCTAGAGTGAAAGCTAAAGCACGGGGAAAAAATCAACCTGTCTGCTAGAGTGGCAAAAACGCTGGAAACAACCCCAACCTGTCTGTAGAGTGAAAGCCAAAGCGCTGGAAACAATCAACCTGTCTGCTAGAGTGGCTAAAGCGCTGGAAACAATCAACCTGTCTGCTAGAGTGAAAGCAAAGCGCTGGAAACAATCAACCTGTCTGCTAGAGTGAAAGCAAAGCGCTGGAAACAATCAACCTGTTCTAGGTGAAAGCTAAAGCATGGAAACAATCAACCTGTCTGCTAGAGTGAAAGCTAAAGCGCGGAAAAAAAACAACCTGTCTGCTAGAGTGAAATTTTAAAACGCTGGAAACAATAAACCCCGTCTGCTGGGAGTGAAAGCTAAAGCTTTGGAAACAATCAACCTGTTGCTAGAGTGAAACCCAAAAACGTGGAAAAATCAACCTGTCTGCTAGAGTGAAACCCAAAGCGCGGGGAAAAAATCAACCTGTCTGCTAGAGTGAAAGCAAAGCACTGGAAACAATCAACCTGTCTGCTAGGGAAAGCCAAAGCCTGGAAACAATAAACCCCGTCTCAGAGTGAAAGCTAAAGCGCTGGAAACAATCAACCTGTCTGCTAAGTGAAAGCTAAAGCGCTGGAAACAATCAACCTGTCTGCTAGAGTGAAAGCTAAAGCGCTGGAAACAATCAACCTGTCTGCGGTAAATGGCCGGGAAACAATCAACCTGTCTGCTGGGAGTGAAAGCTAAAGCGCGGGAAACAATAAACCCTTTGTCTGCTAGGTAAAAGAAAAAGCGCTGGAAACAATCAACCTGTCTGCTAGAGGGCAAAGCGCTGGAAACAAAAACCCCAATAAACAAACCTAAAAAACCCCCTTTTTGGAAAAAGTTTTTAAACGCTAACAATTTTCAAGTCTTTTTAATTTTTAAAAAAACCCGGCTTTAAACCTTCTTTTAAAAAATTGGCGGAAACTCCCTTTTCCCCTTTGGGAAATTTTAAAAGTTCTCTTTTTCTCCCCTATTAAAAGATTTATTCTCCTGTTCATGCATTTCAGATCGTTTAAATTTTTACCCCCTTCCCCAGGTATACCCTATATACTTTCCATACACCCTACATTAAAAAAAATCATATTCATATATTGTATCGTTATTATTAGTGTGTTTTTTTTCTATAGAATCATTAGTTAAATCACCCCCTCAAGACTAGACAGGTGTTTCTTAAGTCCATTATAATCGACTGAACGAAAATCGGGGATTTTTTCTGTAAACCCCAAACACAAATCTGGTTTTTTACGAGTTTTTCCCCTTTTTTGACATAACCAGGTCAAGAAAATTTTTATGTCGGGTTTGTTACAAACTGTTTCCCCAAAAGCAGTTCTGATCCACTTCCGGGGAAATCACGGACTAAAAATTACCGGACAAAAAAGCCCCTAAAGGGGCTTTTCGTTAAAATACCCTCATATTACTTCGTTATTGTCTCGGGGAAACCCCTGTGAATTTCGTTCCAGAGTCTCCCCCTGTTCCTTGGAACAAGTTAAACCCTTGACTGAGACACTCGGCGATCACGTCTCGACTTTAACATTAATTCAAAATTTGTTACTGCAGTAACAGCAATGTTTCCTGCCCTGCAACTGAGAAATTAATTTTTTTTTGTTAATCAAGATGATGTATTGCAAGTTCTGGATAACATTTTCACAAAAATTCTGGAGACCATTGTTACTGCAAGTTTGGAGACCATTTTACTGCAAGTTCTGGAGACCATTTTTACTGCAAGTTCTGGGGGCCATTGTTACTGCAAGTTCTGAGACCATTGTTACTGCAAGTTCGGGAAAACCCCCGTTACTGCAAGTTCTGGGGGCCATTGTTTGCAAGTTCTGGGGACCATTGTTACTGCAAGTTCTGGAGACCATTATTACAGTTGCGCTCCCCAAACCCCCCCCATTTTCATCATAGTAGTGCTACTGCTGCTCTGCTGCTACTGCTGCTACTGCTGCTACGCCTCTGCTGCTACTGCTGCTACTACTGTTAAGTACTAATAATTTTTGCCCACTACTACAACCATCCCCTCGCAGCTTACCACCTGACTCCTGCTACTATATATTCCCCCACGGAATCGTAATGACACGATTGAAAAAAAACCCTATTTGGTAAAATTTTGGGTTTAAAAAATCTTTAAAAAAACCCGACCGTCGCGACGGTCGGAGTTTGGCTCTCTGAACCGGGGTCGAACCCCCCCGTTATGGTTTTTTATATTCTTCTTAGTTATCTCTGTATTAGGACTGAAGAAGTCACTTGTAGTGAAAAAATTTTCCTTTTTAAAAAAAGTTCTCAACATTACATAAATGTCTTCTTCCCCATCAACTTCTCGGTATCACCATTTTTTTTTAAAAAGGGGGGGGGTTCAAAAATTTGGGTTTTTCAGTTAGCAGTTTGAGAACAATAATACGAAAAGAACTTCAACTGAATTTTATTGACTTAAGACTCAGGAATATTGACACCAATCAGTCCATCTATCATCATTCTATCATGCAGGAGGAGCCACATGTCCCTGGTAAACCCAAAAAAATAAGCAGACTTTTTGGGTGTCACCCCCGCCCCCGGGTGGGTTACAAGTATCTTTGGCAGGTTAAATCACCACCCCCAGATGTGACCAAACAAGATGAAAAATTTGCCAGTTGGATTAATGTCACCCCTGCGTTTTTATGTACTGGAGTGCGATAAAATTAATAATTCAGAGACAACTCATAAAATGTTCAAGATTGTCAAATATTTTATACACAGGGGTTTATTCAGACCATTCTGGAAAATACCCTGACTTTGCTCCTGTAAAAAACATTACACGTGTGTGTGTGTGTGTGTTTTTGTGTGTGTGTGTGTGTGTGTGTGTGTGTGTGTGTGTGGGTGTGTGTATGTGTGTTTATATACATGTATGTGTGTGTATGTGTGTGTGTGTTTGTATGTGTTATGTATATGTGTGTTTTTTCCCCAACAATTAAAATTTCCCCAATAACTCATTACAGTTGTGGGGGTGTAGACTAATAGATTGCTCATTGCTTTATAATTTGTTCATGAGTGCAACCTTTACAGCCGTAATTAATTTCCGATTCATTACCTTGTAACTAGTGAATTCATTACATTGTACCTTGTTCAGCTATCAAAACTTTGGGGCCCGTCTCTGGCCCCCATATTCCCTTGTAATCTGCAAATACCTTTGTAACTTTCATATTGTGACCATCTGAGTTCATTACCTTTGCTTGCTCAGTTTTTAAACTTTGGGGCCCCGTCCCTGGACCCTTATTCCTTGTAATCTTTTGACTCCCCCCACAGGATGGGTATGGGGGGCATAAAAAAGTATCAAACTAACTAAACTAACCAAACATTTATTTTCATTTATCTTATTCCTGATATTTCAAGTTTTTAAAAATATTTTAAGATGATTTTTTTTTATGGTACTTTTTTTCCGTTCATCTTTGCCATTACACATTTTTTGGCTGTAATTATCTTTACAAAATGGAAGTGAAACTTGCCTCTAAAATTCATATTATCACAAACCTGAAAAATTAAAGAGCCCAGGTCCTGCCCTCAACCCATTTTTTCCCCCCAAGAAATCCAAAAATAACTGTTTTTAGTTTAAAGAGCTGACAGAACATTTTAATCACTAAAATATTTATTACAGCAAACTCTCAAGATATATCAGAGAAATACACCTCTCAGTGTATATATACCCCAAAAATACACCTCAGTGTATATAACTCTCAGAGAAATACACCTCTCAGTGTATATATACTCTCAGAGAAATACATTCCAGTGTATTATACTCACAGAGAAATACACCTCTCAGTGTATATATCTCTCAGAGAAATACACCTCTCAGTGTATATATACTCCAGAGAAATACACCCTCAGTGTATATATACTCACAGATAAATACACCTCTCAATGTATATATACTCTCAGAGAAATACTCCTCTCGTGTATATATATTCTCAGAGAAATACACCTCTCAGTGTATATATACCCCAGAGAAATACACATCTCAGTGTTTTATATCTCAGAGAAATACATCTCAGGATATATACTCTTCAGAAATATACCTCTCAGTGTATATATACTCAGAGAAAATACCTCTCATTATATATACCCCAGAGAAATACACCTCTCAGTGTATATATAATCTCAGAGAAATACACCTCTCAGTGTATATATACTCAGAGAAATACACCCCTCAGTGTATATATACCTTAAGAAATATACCTCTCAGTGTATATATACTCTCAGAGATATATACCTCTCAGTGTATATACTCTCAGAAAATATACCTCTCAGTGTATATATACTCTCAGAGATATATACCCCTCAGTGTATATATACTCTCAGAGAAATACACCTCTCAGTGTATATATACACTCAGAGAAATACACCCCTCAGTGATATATACTCTCAGAGAAATACACCTCTCAGTGTATATATACTCTCAGAGAAATATACCACTCAGTGTATATATACCCCAGAGATATATACCTCTCAGTGTATATAACTCTCAGAGAAATATACCTCTCAGTGTATATATACTTCAGAGATATATACCTCTCAGTGTATATATCTCTCAGAGAATGCACCTCTCAGTGTATGTATACACTCAGAAATGCCTCTTAGTGTATATATACTCTCAGAGAAATATACCTCTCAGTGTATATATACCCCAGAGATATATACCTCTCAGTATATATACTCTCAGAGAAATATACCTCTCAGTGTATATATACTCTCAGAGAAATGCACCTCTCAGTGTATATATACTCTCAGAGAAATATACCTCTCAGTGATATATACACTCAGAGAAATACACCTCTCAGTGTATATATACTCTCAGAGAAATGCACCTCTCAGTGTATATATTCAGTCCCATTTATTATTAGAATATTCGGATTACTGGTGTTGAATACAACAAGTATATAATTTCAATATTAATCTCATGTATATGAAAATCATATAATAATTGAACTCATTGACATAGTAAACAGCAGCGCCTATACAATACCTGGAGTATACCTGGAGGGGTTTCGGGGGTCAACACCCCTGCCGCCCGTTCTGTGACCAAGCCTCATGGTAATCAAGGCCTGATCAACCAGGCTGTTACTGCTGGCCGCACGCAACTTGACGTACGAACCACAGCCTGGCTTGTCAGGTACTGACTTAGCCTGTCGGCCTGCTTGAAGACAGCCAGGGGTCTTGGTAATAACCCTATGTAGGCTGGAGGCAGTTGAACAGTCTTGGCCCCTGCACTTATTGTGTTCTCTTCAAGTTAGTGGCACACCTGCTTTCATTGGGGGCATGTTATTGTCTGCCGAGTATTTTTGCCATAGGGAGGACTCTCTGTGTAAGTTTGGTACTAATCCTCTAGGATTTTCCAAGTGAATATATTCATGTTTCTCTCCCGCCTGCATTTCAGGGAGTACAAGTTGAGGAACTTTAAGCGTCCCAATAATTGAGGTGGTTTATCGCGATATGTGCCGTGAAGGTTCTCTGTACATTTTCTGATCAGCAATTTCACCTGCCTTGAAAGGTGTGTTAGGTGCAGCAATATTCCAGCCTAGATAGAACAAGCGACCTGAAGAGTTATCATCATAGTCTTGGCATCCCTAGTTTTGAAGGTTCTCATTATTCATCCTGTCATTTTTTCTAGCAGATGCGATTGATACAATGTATTAATATTGGTAGAATTACCGACAATATGTTAAGTAAAAGGACACAAATGCAACTAATGTGACATTTTATTGTGGAAACGTTTCGCTCTTTTTCAAGCTTGAAAAAGCTCCTGGAGAGCGAAACGTTGCCACAATAAAATGTCACATTGTTGCATTTGTGTCCTTTTACTTAACAGATTGATACAATGTTATAGTCTTTGAAGGTGAGATCTTCTGACATGATCACTCCCAAGTCTTTTACATTAGTTTTTCTCTCCATTGTGTGGTTAGAATTTGTTTTATACTCTGATGTAATTTTAAATTCCTCATGTTTTCTATATCGGAGTAATTGAAATTTCTCATCATTGAACTTCATATTGTTTTCTGCAGCCCATTTAAAGATTTGGTTTATGTCTGCTTGGAGTCTTGCAGTGTCTTCAATGGAGGACACTGTCATGCAAATTCGGGTGTCATTTGCAAAAGAAGACACGGCGTTGTGGCTTATATCCCTGTCTATGAGGATATGAGGATGAGGAACAAGATGGGAGCGAGTACTGTGCCTTGTGGAACAGAGCTTTTCACCGTAGCCGCCACAGGCTTTACTCTGTTTACTACGACTGTCTGTGTTCTATTTGTTAGGAAATTATAGATCAATCTACGAACATTTCCTGTTATTTCTTTATCACGCATTTTGTGTGCTATTATACCCATGCACTCCGCTCCAGGCCCAGACTCATGGAACTCCGTGTTCATCAAGAACTGCAAGAAGCCCCTATCACGTGCTTTTAACATCCTATGGAGAGGGAGCATGGACACTGGGGTCGTCCCGCAGTTACTAAAAACAACAGACATAGCCCCGCTTAACAAAGGGGGCAGTAAAGCAATAGCAAAGAACTACAGACCAATTGCGCTAACGTCCCATATCATAAAAATCTTTGAAAGGGTTCTAAGAAGCAAGATCGACACTCATCTTCATACCCGTCGTTGCACAACCCAGGGCAGCATGGGTTTAGAGCAGGGGCCCCTCATGTCTGTCCCAACTACTGGACCACTACGACAAGGTCCTGGATGATCTAGAAGAAAAACAGAATGCAGATGTTATATACACAGACTGTGCAAAAGCCTTTGACAAGTGTGACCATGGTGTAATAGCACACAAAATGCGTGATAAAAGAATAACAGGAAAAGTTGGTAGATGGATCTATAATTTCCTAACAAGTAGAACACAAAGAGTAGTAGTCAACAGAGTAAAGTCTGAGGCAGCTATTGTGAAAAGCTTTGTTCCACAAGGCACAGTACTTGCTCCCATCCTGTTCATCATCCTCATATCGGACATAGACAGGGATATAAGACAGTGCTGTGTCTTCCTTTGCAGATGACACCCGAATTTTCTATGACAGTGTCCACCGTTGAAGACACTGCAAGACTCCAAGCAGACATAAACCAAATCTTTAAATGGGCTGCAGAAAACAATATGAAGTTCAATGATGAGAAATTTCAATTACTCAGATACGGAAAAAGTGAAGAAATTAAATCTCATCGAGTACAAAACTAATTCCAACCACACAATAGAGCGAAAAACTAATGTCAAAGACCTGGGAGTGATCATGTCAGAGGATCTCACCTTCAAGGCCATAACAACGTAGCAATTGCATCTGCTAGAAAAAAGACAGGATGGATAATGAGAACCTTCAAAACCAGGGATGCCAACCCCATGTTGACACTTTACAGATCGCTTGTTCTATCTAGGCTGGAATATTGCTTTCACACTAACTGCACCTTTTAAGGCGGGTGAAATTGCTGACCTTGAAAATGTGCAGAGAACCTTCACCGCACGCATAACTGCGATAAACCACCAATTACTGGGAACGCTTGAAGTTCCTAAACCTGTACTCTCTAGAACGCAGGCAGGGGGAGATACATTATTATATACACATGGAAATTCTCGAGGGATTAGGGACCAAACTTGCACACGAAAATCACTCCCTACGAAAGCAAAAAGACTCGGCAGGCGATGTAACATCCCCCAATGAAGAGCAGGGGTGCCACTAGCACGTTGAGGGACAACACAATAAGTGTCAGGGGCCCAAGATTGTTCAACTGCCTCCCAGCATACATCAGAGGGATTACCAACAAACCCCTGGCTGTCTTCAAGCAGGCACTGGACAGGCACCTAAAGTCGGTACCTGACCAGCCAGGCTGTGGTTCGTACGTTGGTCTGCGTACGGCCAGCAGTAACAGCCTGGTTGATCAGGCTCTGGTCCAACATGAGGCCTGGTCACGGACCGGGTTGCGGGGGCTTTGACCCCTGGAATTCTCTCCAGGTAAACTCCAGGTCAACACTTGTCAAAGGCTTTTGCATTTTGTTTGTCTTCTAGAGCATCCAGGACCTTGTCATAGTGGCCCAGTAGCTGGGACAGGTTATAAATTAGACACATATGCAACACTTGGGTATCTTTATTGCGGAAACGTTTCGCCACACAGTGGTTTCATCAGTCCAATACAAAGTAGAAAGGAGTAAGCAGAGGAGGAGTTTGAGGTAATCAGTCCCTCGGCCTGGAGTCGATGTGTTCAGTCCATCAATCTTGTAGGAAGTACAGCACAGGGCCGTACTGGCATATGAGCCACCTCTAAGGCTCTGTGCTGTACATCCTACAAGATTGATTGACTGAACACATCGACTCCAGGCCGAGGGACTGATTACCTCAAACACCTCCTCTGCTTACTCCTTTCTACTTTGTATTGGACTGATGAAACCACTGTGTGGCGAAACATTTCCTCAATAAAGATACCCAAGTGTTGCATATGTGTCTAATTTATAACTTGTCGGTTCTCTGAACCATTCATCTACAGCTGGGACAGACAGGAGCGACCTGTTCTAAACCCATGCTGCCCTGGGTTGTGTAACTAATGGGTATCTAGATGGGTGGCGATCTTGCTTCTTAGAACCCTTTCAAAGATTTTTATATGGGACGTTAGCGCTATCAGTGTGTAGTTCTTTGCTATTGCTTTACTGCCACCTTTGTGGAGTGGGGCTATGTCTGTTGTTTTTAGCAGCTGTGGGACGACCCATGTCCATGCTCCCTCTCCATAGGATGTTAGGGGCACGTGACATTGGCTTCTTGGAGTTCTTGATGAACACGGAGTTCCATGAGTCTGGGCCTGGGGCAGAGTGCATGGGCATGTCATTTATCACCTTTTCGAAGTTATTTGCTGTGGCACTCTCATATAAAAATCATTTAGGTCTTCGACTCTCAGTCTGGTTAGCGGCTCGCTATAAACTGAGTCATACTGGAACATCAGTAGCTCACTCATTTTCTTGCTGTCATCTATGTAGGACCCATCCCTTTTAAGTAGAAAAGAACTACAGTGGACCCTCGGTTTTCGCAGAAAATTCTTTCCAGAATGCTGCTCAAGTGCCATTACCGAACGAATTTACTTCCTTAAGAAATAATGTCACGTAGGTTAGTCTATTTCAGACCAACAAAAATACACTTCCACAAGCACTTACAATATTATACTTACATAAATGTTCGAGTTTGGAGATGACCGAAAACTGAGGGTCCACTGTATTTGGGTTTCTTTCAATTTCATTTATGACTTTTAGTTCTTCCCACGTTTCTTGACTCCTGTAAGATTCCTTTAGCTTTAGTTCGATGTTTGCTATTTATCTGACCAGTGTCTCCCTACGTATTTCAGATATATTGGCCTATTGTAGCCTCTCTGTTATTCTTTGCCTTCGCCTGTATAGGGAGCGCCTCTCTCTTTCTAGTTTACATCTTCTCCTCCTTTTCCTTAATGGAATTTGCCTTGAACAAACCTCAAGTGCCACAGAGTTAATTTGTTCTAGACATATGTTAGGATCTGTGATGCTTAGGCTATCTTCCTAGTTTATATAATTTAGGACTTGGTTTACTTGATCCCACCTTATGTTTTTGTTATTGAAGTTGAAATTGGAGAAGGCTCCCTCGCGGCTGATCACATTTTGTTGATCTGGGGCTCCCGCATACATGTCTGGACCTCTATTATGTTGTGATCTGAGTATATTGTTTTTGATATGATGACAATTCGTATCAGATCATCATTGTTAGTGAAGGTGAGGTCCAGTGTATTCTCCAATCTTGCAGGCTCTGTTATTTGCTGGTTTAAGGTGAATTTGGTGCAGAGATTTAAAAGCTCGTGAGTGTCTGAGTTTTCATCTGAGCTGCCTCCTGGTGTTATCTCTGCTACCACAGTGTTTGCAATATTTCTCCATTTTAGGTGCCTTAGGTTGAAATCCCCCAGGAGCAAGATGTTGGGGGCAGAAGCTGGAAGGTTTTCCAGACAGTGGTCAATTTTCAGACGCTGTTCCTGGAATTGTTGGGACGTTGCATCCGGAGGCTTGTAGACAACCACAATGACCAGGTTTTGATTCTCGATCTTTACTGCTAAAACTTCAACTACATCATTTGAGGCATTAGGTAGTTCTGAGCATATAAGTGACTCTGTGATATACAGGCCAACCCCCCTCCCCTTTTGCCTGTACCACTATGATCCCGCCTCCTCCTGCTTCCACTCACCTGACTACAGTATATAAGCCACCTCTCTGGCCGTGTATTGTACTCCTACAAGAGTGATGGACTGACCACATCGAATCCAGGCTGAGGGACTGATTACATCGAACTCCTCTTCTCCTTATACCTTCCTGCTTTGTATTGGACTGATGAAGCCACTGTGTGGCGAAACATTTCTTCAATAAAGATTCCCATGTGTTGCATATGTGTCTCAATTCTTGAACCCTGGATGACTACTGAGATATTAGATAATATGAAATTCAGAGACCAGTTGATAAAAAGATTTAAGGCAAACAGACAGGATATTGCAGCACTAAATGAGTTCCAAAGGGTGAGGAACAGAGTGCAGAGGCTTATAAAAGGCGCAAAGGCAAGACACTATTGCTCAAAAATCGAAGAGTACAAGAATAACCCCAGAAAGCTCTGGCAACAACTAAAACAGTTGAGGTATAGCCATAAACCCGTAGATAAATCTAACGAGGTATGCCACAAAACAACTAAAATGGTAAATTATTTTAATTCCTACTACACATCTGTCGCATCAACACTAGTAAGTAAGCTACCAGCTGCATCAAATACCTTTAACACAGACTCTGATAAGTTTAAAACATACTATACCAATAAAGGAGTAACTCCAAACAGTTGTCAACTAGTAAGTGTATCTCATGACTTCGTGCAAAAAGAACTAAGCAGGTTAAACCCAACTAAGAGCACCGGCCCAGACAACATCCCGTCTAAGTTCCTAAAAGATGGTGCCTCTGAACTGGCAATCCCCATTGCTCACATAATAAATTTGTCCATCACCACTAATACAGTACCAGAGGGGTTCAAGGAGGCCAGAGTTACTCCTATCTTTAAGAAAAATAGTAGATCTGATGTCAGTAACTAAAGGCCTGTTAGTATACTCAGTGTAATATCCAAAATTCTAGAGAGGGCGGTGTACTGTCAAGTAGTTAAGTATCTTAATGACAACAACATTCTTCATAGTTACCAATCAGGCTTTAGGAGATCTTACTCAACCGACACCTCCCTAATTAATCTGATGGATTACATGAGAACTGAAATGTCTATAGGGAACCTCATAGGAATGGTAAACTTAGACTTGCAAGAGGCCTTCGATACTGTCAACCACAATGTATTATGTAAGAAATTTCAAGCTATCAGCATAGGTTCCATATAGGGATGTATCAGATGTGAAAATTAAGACATCCGCGGATGCGGGTGTGTATACAGATGTCTTACTTATTTTGCGGATGCGGATGCAAGAAATTGAGTGGATGATCCACGGATTTTGGATGCAGATGTATATGCGGATATCTATTTACAGTAAAATGCGGATGTGGATATAAGAAAATGTGCGGATCTTCCGCGGATGCGAATGCGGATGCAGATATCTGATACATCACTAGTTCCATAGACTGGTTTAATTCCTATCTTAGTAATAAGAAACAAATTGTCAAAATCAACAAAACAGAATCAGAACCCCTGCAGACAACATGTGGAGTTTTTTTTTTTTTTTACATTTTATTAGTTTTTCGGTACATGTAATACATATACAAACTCAAAACAATCAAATGTGTATAAACGCAAAGAACATTAACAGTGAGTAACCTTTCCAACATCAATGGAAATAAAGGCTATGTCACAAACAACAGCTCAATACAAACTTCGTGCAAGGAGATAAAATTAACATACAACAAAAGGTACACCCAGTGCCGAGACCCGACACCGATATAATTCCTAGTAATATTTTTACCATAAACAGATATGAATCGTCCTTACAAAGCATTAAGGACATGCATCCTACCTATGCCACAAATCCCAATAAGAGACCCCCCTCTCCACCTAACAATTTGCATTAACCTTATAAACTGTAAGCTCTATGTGCATGAGGTTACATTTAACAAAAGTATCCTAATAACTTCACACCTAACCACAAATTTTTGCTTTCATAGCCACAACAAACCTCTATACACACAATTATGTAAAAATGAATACAAACACAATTAGCATCTATTACTTTAAACTTTATAAGTTGTATTAATACTAACTACACTTATACATGTGTAAATTCATGACCTACAACAAGTGTGGTGCATACCTGATGTCCTATCAGAATGCCATCAACCTGCCACAGAGTATATTCAAAAGTAAATTACAAATCGAATTCACAGTAACCACAACATGTTTCAGTTACCCTTACCATCTACTGGTAAGTACAAACCAACCCCCAACACATTCACACCAGTTACAACCCAAACACACATCCCTCCCTCCCCGGCTTCAGAGGACCAGCCAAACCCATGTACAACCCTGACTCCCCCACCTTACCAACTTCACCAATCATCCATTCCACCCTTCATTCATCTCATCCACTACCCAAAACCCTAACGTCACTTGTCACAGCATAGAATGTCAACCGTCACCCAAAGAAAATAATACCCCCCCCCATCTTCCCTCCCCCCCTTTCTCTAATCACACATCCCTATCTCCTAAAAACAAACACATCCCTTTCCCCTATTCCCCAACCCTACAGGTCAAGCCCACTCAAACCCCTCCAAACCTCTCAATAGCCCCTTGACACTTAATGATCTGTAATCCTCCGAAAATACAGAATCCCAACCCTTCCCATATAGCAAACGATTCCGACACTTGGTTCGATATATATGAGCCGCCACCGCCTTTATTCTTTTCCGAATGCCCACCTCTCTCAATTTCCAAGACACACAAACAAAATCCACCATGCAGTACATTAAACCCTTTTTGTCCCTATGACACACACCCCCAAATCCAAGAAAATTGCCCTTAACAAAGGTACTCCCCCTCCCCCCAATTTCCTCAAAACCCATCCCATCCACCACCTTACCCCTTCCAATGCTTCACAAAAATATATGGCATGCAAGACGGTCTCCGGCTTGCCACACTCTCACAACCCCATCTTTCACACACCCCATTCGAAATAAAATCTCCCTTGCTGCAACCGCCCCATGTAGAAACCTATACATCAGCTCACGATCCCTTCCCGATAAACGTAATTCCCGAAACCCCCAAATTCCTTTCCAGTCATAAACTGGATATATAGCCTCCCTCCAGCACCCCCACCCCACCTCCCAACCTCATAAGCACAGCTACTTTTAAATTTTGCGGTTCCTTTATGACCATCATATTGCGCAGCCAATCCCTGCACTGTACCAGATCCCTCCCCTCCCACCATTCACCCAAATCTCTCAACACTCCTTCCACCCCGGTCCCTCCATCCCCCTCCTCAACACACAATGTTTCACATACATGCACATCAACCTCTTCTCCAGCCAAATCAGACCCAACCCCCCCAATAATATGTCCTTCCTAACTATATCCTTCCGTAACCAATGTCTACCATTAGCCCATATGAACTTAAATACTTTATGCTCCAGCCCTTCCATATCCCACCTCAATAAAGGATAAATATTAGCTACAAACCAAATCCTACTGTAAATCATTGTGTTTACCGCAATGACCCTCTGCCTCAACGTGAGCTCACCCGCACGCCAACCATTTATACGCTCCATTGCCCGTTGCACTACATTCCCCGAATTTACCTCTCTCGTCACATCCCGATTCCCCGTGAACACTATTCCACATATTTTCACTGTGTCAGTCACATTCCAACCATGTCTTCTACCCAACCCCCTTCCCACCCAATTACCCACCTCCAACAGCAATGATTTTGCCCCGTTCACCTTCATTCCAGTTGCCTTACAAAATGTGCCTATACTGTTCCCTACATGCCCCAGCCCCTTCTCCTGCCATACCAGCACCGTAGTGTCGTCCACATACCCCACAATATTCATGAACCCCTTACCACCAACCCCCCTCCCCCACCAATCTGTAAACGGATCCTGAACACATGCAAACAGAATTTGCGACAGAGGACATCACTGCCGCAAACCCCGTTCCATCTGCACCACCCCACCCAATCTACCAGTTGACTTGTACCCTAACACATGCCCCTTCATATAAAGCTCTGATCCAACTCATCACTTCCAAACCGAACCCCTGTCGCTCCATGATTTCGTACATGCTCTCGCTCTACACTATCATACGCCCCTGCCAATCTAATGCTAGTACCCTTCCCCTTCCACACTTTCAATGAAATCCTTAATGTACTCATGACCCGCCACCACCCCTACCTGGAATCCCCCCTGTCCTACCTCAATCACCCTCCCCAACACCCTTTTTAATCTGTTACCTAGAATCTTTGCAAATATTTTATAATCAGAATTCATTAGTACCAAAGGTCTGTAATTCCTCAAAGTATCTCCTACCTTCCCCTTCCATACTAGAACCACCACTCCCAATCCCATATCCCTACCCATCACCCCGTCCTCTTTCATCCCATTCATCACACCAACCAAACAGTCCCTCATGATGTTCCAATTTTCCTTATAAAACTCGTTCACTATACCATCTATTCCAGGGGCCTTTCCTCTACTTAACCCATTCACCGCTTCCCACACCTCCCCTTCACTGATCATCCCCTCCAACTCCTTCCGCTCACTTCTTCCCAACCTCTCCATGATTCCCCCTAATATTAAATCCTTGTTCATCACACTCACCCCTTTGCAACACATATGCTTGGCAAACCACTTATCCACATACACGTTCATAGCCTCTGTGGTACAAATCCGCATTCCTTCATCATAATTCTCCAATTCTTCATCCACCTCCAAGCACTCCACTGTCATCCTATCCTTTCGGTTCCTACACTTACCCAATACATATTTGGAGGGTTTATCTCCCCACAACACGTCATCCAAGCCTGCTTTCATCCTGCATGCCCCAAAACTCTCATTCTGCAGCAACCACAACCTTTCCTTCAATGTCCGTATTTCCTCAGTTAGTCTGTGACCTCCTCTTAAGTAACAGTCCGTCAATAATCCCTCGAAGTAGTTTTGCATGCCATAACGCCATCCTACCTCTTTGCCCAATCTCTGATAGTATGCTTTAATGCCCCTCTTACCCACCTCCACCCACCAATCCACCAGAGCCCCCCTGCAACCTCCTCCCACAACCCTCCCCACCAATCACTAAATTCCACACGTCTACCCTCACCACTCAAAAGCTGAACATTTAATTTCCAATACCCCTTACCCCACCGTACCACACCCGACCATTCCACCTCCACCAACACTCCCCGATGATCTGTAAAACCCACATCTAAATATTTAACCGCACCCACCACCACACTCCCTGTTACATAAATTCTATCTAGCCTAGCCCCATACCCTCTTCTAACAAAAGTATGCTCTCCCGCCCCTCCTACCCCAATAACATCCTTCAAACCTACACACCTAAGTAAGTCCCTCAGAGCCTGCAAAACACACACCCCTCCCCGTGGCTCTACATCCCTTTCCCTGATGACACAATTAAAATCTCCCCCAACTATGGTTACGCTAGGCAAATCCCTACATGCATAAATCATATGCTCCCTCACAAAATCCACCTTCACCTGTCTGGAAGACTCTGCCGGCATATACACTCCCAAAAAGCATACCTTCACCCCCCCCCCATTCGCCCTCCACCCTCACCAGTCTGCGCTCCCCACTCTCCTCCCATCGCAAAGGCTTGAATGGGCTTGACACTGCTACCACTACCACCACCCCACCCTTTAATCTACTTGATGAACTGGCAAATACCTTATAACCATCCAATACCAAATCTCTACCACACCTATAATTATGCTCCTGCAAAAAACCCACAGTCACACCATACCGTCTCAACGTACACTCTACCCAAGCTCTTTTAATATCTGCTCTCAACCCATTTACATTTAACGTTAAACACTTGAAATTAAAGACAAAGGTTTGCCCTTCGGCCTTGGTGGAAGTTGAGACCCAGATTTCCCTTTACTCTGCAATTTACCCACCTTCTTCCCACCCTTATTAATTCCCTGATCTTGCACCAATCCCAAGTCTTTCTTAGAACTTCCACCAGAGGTTTTTGCAAATCCTCTGGGCCGGGGTCAACACGTCATCACAATCAGACAGTGTGCCAGACCTCTTGTGGGTCCCCTGCACAACTTCCACACCACTTGCACTATCAATCTGATGTACCTCCGCCTGCACTGTCTCCAACACTAATGTTTGGTCATTGATACTGGCATTCACTATGCCCTCCACCATATCCATTGTATCTTCCATACCCCCAGTGGCTTCTACACTTAACACCGGTAGAGGTTCGTCCATAATGTCCCTTAATACCTGCTCCAAAGCCACTTCCTCCACAGCACTCTCCTGGTTGCCACCTTCAACCACTGATGGCGCCGTTTCCTGTGATATCGTCTGACACATCACCTCTGCACCGTCGACTATCTCGCTCCACAACTTTGGTTGTTTCTCCGACTGTTCCTCTTCCCTCTGCACATTTCTCTACACTGTCACGTTCGTTCCACGATGTCCCCCGTTCATTCTTGGGCCCGACCTCTTCAAGCAGTCGGCCGCTACATGCTCATATGCCCCGCACAGACGACAAGTCCTGCGTTGCCCCATGTAGGTGACGTATATCTGCATCCTGAAATCCGGCAATACGACGTACGACGGTATGGGATGTCGCAAGGTCATCTTCAATGCGAAAGACCCCTCAAAGATCCCCATCAGCGGTCCTTCACTCCACTTGCCAGGAGTAGCAGCATGGATAACGCCGTATGCCCCGAAAACTGCACTGATGTCCACCGCATTGGCCTCAAACGGGACATTCCTCAATCGAACCCAAGTGTATGTCCTTGAGACGTCCTTTAAGCGTACCTGTAGTCCTGTGTGCACGGTGTACACTCTATCTTGATGCTTATCCACCAGCCTTTCATACACCTCTGCCGTTTGAAGTTTCACAAACACTCTATTCGTCCCATTCAGTGCCACTCCATACAAATCCGTAGTATCAAGTCCATAAATATCTCGTAGGATCGTGGGCAATACTGTTCCGGCCGTGGCAGGGTTGATAACTCCTGTAACCAGGTCCACACAAACTGTGTTCAACCGTCTCCTCCCAGCTGCCGCCATGTTGGTGAAAACCAAAGTGCTGTCAAGATCCACCAGGGGTCAGGCCAGCGCACCGCACACCCTCACACAATCAGAGCTGGGTGGCGAATGATAATGTGGAGTTCCCCAAGGTAGTATTCTGGGTCCCTTATTATTTCTATGTTATGTAAATGCCATGCCCTTCAGTGCCAAATGCAAACTCTTACTGTATGCGAATGACAGTGCTCTGTTAGTGTCAGATAAAGCCCCACAAGATATAGCTAATGTATTAACACTGGAACTGGAGTCCTGCAGCAAATAGCTAGTAGACAACAAACTATCGTTACATCTCGGGAAAACGGAAGCCATACTCTTTGACACGAAACATAATAATAATAATAATAATAATACTTTATTTAGACATGGTACAATGATACATAGTTGGGTAGACATGATACATAGGTATAAATGAGATGTACATGCCAAAAGCCCCTAATATGCTGTGCATTGCGGGCATTCTTAAGATTAATTAATAGTAGACTACATGGTAAAAAATTATGGTTGATAATTTATAAAATAAGTATAATTGTGTATCTAAGTTGTAAAATTTGAATATAAGTTGAACATAATAATTTATTAATTGTAGCAATGCAACTAATTGAGTGAGATAACAATTTAAAACAATTAGTTGCATTGCATTACAGTTTACGTGGTCATTATAAAGTAAATGTTATAGAAACAGTTAGCTTAGTATGTATTATTCATAACAGGTTTTTACATTTAAGTGATTAATCAGGTTTTTACATTTAAGTGATTAATCAGGTTTTTACATTTAAGTGATTATTCTACTTTGTTGGGAATGTTTGATATTGAGAATTTACGTTTGGGTGAGAAGGTGGTTTTTTAGCATCGTTTTGAATTGGGGTACAGGTAGGGTTTCCTTGGCAATGACAGGTAATGAATTCCAAATTTTCGTGCCTTTATATGCATTGAGTTTTTACATAGTGTTAAATGGACACGGGGAACATCGAGGAGTGATCTGTGTCTAGTGTTATGGTCATGTGTCCTGTTAAAATTGGTAAGGAGAAGTTTGAGTGGTGGGTTAATATTTGCATAGAGTGTTCTATGTATGTAATAGGCACAGTAAAAAGTATGAATGTCTTGTATGGTAAGTTTAGGTTTTTTAATATTGGTGGAGTATGTTGTCTGGAGTGAGAATTTGTTATCATTCTAACTGCTGCAGGGTAAATAATTTTAATGTCCGGTGTAATGGGGAATCCATCACTTCAGTTTCCTCAGTAAAATATCTGGGAATCCCCTTTGACCCATGCATGTCAGGAGAACTAATAGGGAACAGTGTAGTAAAGAAAGCGAATGCCAGACTGAAGTTCCTCTACAGACAAGCACAGTGTCTACCTACTGAGGCTCGCAGGACCCTATGTCTAGCCCTTATACAATGTCATATGGACTACGCTTGCTCTTCATGGTACTCTGCCTTGACAAAAAAAATGACAGATAAACTGAAAATCACCCAGAACAAAATAGTAAGATTCATCCTGGACCTGGGACCAAGAGAACATTTAGGCCAGGATGAATTACAACAATTAGATATGCTGAATATTGAAGACAGAGAAAAACAACTGAAGTTAAATCATGTTTATAAAATAGCTCACAAACAGTGTCCAGAATATCTTGCTGTTAATTTGGTCAAGGCTGGGAACCATAGCAGTCATAGTACTAGTTTAGTTTGATATCTTTATTATGCACCCCATACCCATCCTGTGGGCGGTAGTCAAAAGATTACAGAGGTAATAATGGGTCCAGGGACTGGACCTCAAAGTTTGATAGCTGAGCAAGTTACAAAGGTAATGAACTCAGATGGTCACAATCATGACAAGTTACAAAGGTATTTGCAGATTACAGAGGTATATATAGGGTCCAGAGACTGGGCCCCAAAGTTTTGATAGCTGAACAAGGTACAATGGTAATTAATTCACTAGTTACAAGGTAATGAATCATGTAAGTAAATTTACTTACGTCTGTACATGGTTGCACTCATGAACAAATTATAAAGCAATGAGCAATCTATTAGTCTACACCCAGCCACAACTGTAATGAGTTATTGGTGCAAATTTTAATTGTTGGGTCACACACACACACATATACATATACACATACACACGCATACATGTATATACATACACACATACACATACACACATGTACATACACACACACACACACACGTGTCAATGCTTTATTTACAGGGAGCAAAGTCAGGTATTTTTCCAGAATGGTCTGTAATATACCACTGTGGATAAAATACTTTGACATATCTTGAACATTTCTGAATGAGTAGTCTCTGAATTCATTAATTTTATCGCACTCCAGTACATAATGACGCAGGGTGTGACAATAATCCAACTGGCAAAGTTTACATCTTGTTTGGTCTACATCTGGTGGTGGTGATTTAACCTGCCAAAGATACTTGTAACCCAGCCGGAGGCGGGCGGTAGTGACATCCAAGAGTCTGCTTATTTTGTTGGATGCACCATAGACATGTGGCTCCTCCTGCATGATAGAATGATGATAGATGGACTGACTGGTGTCAAACTCCCTGAGTCTTAAGTCAATAAAATTCAGTTGAAGTTCTTTTCGTATTATTGTTCTCAAACTGCTAACTGACAAGCCAAGATTGTAATCTATCCCCTTTGAAAGCATAAAACTTAGCCAATTTATCAGTTCTATCATGCATATGAAGACCAATGTGAGATGGAATCCACAGCATGTGCACTCTGACTCTACTATCCAGAATCCTACCATACCTGTGCCTGGCTTCTGACACGAGCATGCTACAAGTTATACTTGATGAGTTGAGAGCATTTATGGATGACAGAGAATCAGTTACAATTAGAGAGTTAACCTTAGATACATGGACGCATTTGAGTGCAAGGAGTATGGCAAACAGTTCTGTCTGAAGGGTAGAGGCCCAGTTATTGATGCGTGCTCCAATTTCTTTAAGAGAGCCATCACTCTGTATGACAACAGCAGCACTACCAGCTGCACCAGTGGATTGGTGAACAGAACCATCAACGTAAATAATTTGTGAGAGAGTGTGCTGTTTGGCTAAATTATCAATACAGTTTAAGGCATCATGTTTGGCTTCAAGGCGAAGCTTTGGTTGTGATTTAAGAAGTAGTTTGGGGGGAAATGGAGGGATGGTAGTTTGGAATGGGGTAATATTCCATGGAGCGGAGAAGTGCCGCTGTTGCCTTACTTGCCACAGATCATGTATCTGATTCATGCGGAGGTCGGTTCCAGTTTTTTCGATCCATCTGGAGGGATGTTCACCAGTGCTGAGGAAAGTTTGGAGGGCTTCTGTGCATGGGTTTGAATGGGCTTGCCTGAGCATATTAACCCCAATTAGGATATTTCTTTCAGTAACACGATCTCTGATGCTTGGAATATCAAGTTCTTTCTGCATATTTAAAATTTTGGCAGTACGAGGGCATCCTAAAATGATCCTCATTGCTTCGTTCTGCAGTTTTTCCAACCCTCCAAGCTTCCAGTCAGACACAAGAGCAAGTAGTGGGGCAGCATAATCAACTAATGATCTAATATAAGCAAGATACATCATTTTCACAATTTTAACATTAGCACCATACCTGGGGTGAAACCCTGCCACAACTCTAAGTGCTCTCAGCCTTTCTTTGTATTGACGACAAAGTCTCGTTACAACAGGTCCAAGTAGTGGGACCTCAAAGCCTAGATACCTGTATCTGTTTACATATTCTAAAAGAGACCCATCATGCAACTGGATCTGGCGAACTGTGCCTCTCTGTCGAGGAGGACGCCTATTGAGTATCTTTGTTTTATCAGTAGAGATTATCAACCCCAGGTCTTGACACGAGGCTAGTACATGGTTAAGGATGTTTTGGGTGTTGGAGAATCCGGTGGTGTGAATCATTATATCATCAGCAAAACTGATCATATAATGATGGGGCTGGCTAGGCATAGCATTAAGTAAGGCATTAATTAGAATATTGAATAGAGTGGGACTGAGCACACCTCCCTGTGGGGTTCCTAATTCAAAGTCTTTAGTTATACTTCTATGCCCCTGGAACAACACAGAAGACTTTCTGTTGGACAGGTAGCCTTTAATCCAGCGGAGAAGCCATCCTCCAACATCCATTCTGGCAAGTTCACTAATGATTACATGTCTGTTGGCAACATCAAAAGCAGATTTAAGGTCAAGGAAGGTAGTGTATGAGCTGTCAGTGTGCAGAGGAGAAAGGTGGCTATGCATTGGTGCACACTCCTTCCATGCATGAAACCATGCAACCGGGGGACAAAAATGTTTGATTCTGTACATGAGACGATTAAGAATCATCCTCTCAAATGTTTTACATAAGCAGCTAGTAAGAGATATTGGGCGAAATGAATTTTGTTGATTGGGCTTAGGAATGGGAATGATGAGGCTGTTGGTCCAAGATTT
The DNA here is from genome assembly GCA_009830355.1 of Cherax destructor. Classification (NCBI taxonomy): domain Eukaryota; kingdom Metazoa; phylum Arthropoda; class Malacostraca; order Decapoda; family Parastacidae; genus Cherax; species Cherax destructor. The sequence goes on from WNWK01023540.1 coordinate 25,606, forward strand.
AGGAGCTCCCCAGTTACATAGCTCATGTTGTATAATTCGAGTAAAGGATTGCCTGGTACTGACACAGCAATCTTAGTATATTGTAGGTAATACCATCCTCACCAGGTGACGTGGAGTTGCCTTTAGTTAGTGCTGCATCAAGTTCAAAGTCAGTGAAAGGAATGTTACAGTCATCTTCCTTGCTGAGCATAAAACAAACAAGTCTCTCCCTAGCATCATATTTGTCATTTAATTTCGCCTGTGTGGTACTGGGAAGATTTTCATAGCTTGATGTAACAGCCCAAGCACTGACTAGCTCATTCGCCCTATGTAAGGGATGAGGGTGTGCAATCTGACCGGTTCTGTTACCCTTAATTCTATTTATGTCCCTCCATGCTCGGCTAAGTGGGTGTGAGCATTGAGACCATTGACAAATTTTTCCCAGTCAGTTTGCCGCAGCTCTGTCATACGCTCTCTTGCAGCAGCAAGGGCAGTTTGAAAGAGCCTCAGCATTCCAGGGGTACGATGTTTTCTATAGGCTAGGCCTATTCTGCGAGCAGTACGTTTCAGTGTTCGAAGTTTAAGATCATTGTAATAAGTATGGTTATTATAGGAGGTATGATTGTTATGGAAGTTGGTTGGGTTAAGAGTTCCAGGAGGTTTTTGAGGCGGCTCTAAGTAGTTCTGAATACTGCTCACAAGGTCATTGTTAAAGGTCTCAACAGAGGAACACACATAGGAATTATACCAGTCAGTCACATGTGCAACAAAGTCCTCATGTTGATCAGGGGGAACATTAAAACGTTTCCGTTTGAATATTCCACCAGGAAGGATAGTATTACCTATATCTAGTGAGGTTAGCCTTGGGAAATGGTCTGATGATATATCTGATACAATGGTAGACTCACAGCTGGCAGAAGTAATGTTGAAGCCAAGACACAGATCAAGGATGCCTCCATAGATATGTGTGGGTTCAAGGTCACCTACAATTTGCACATTATCATGACTGTTTAACAGTGACAGCAGTTGGTTACCATTACGATTACCAAACTGTGAGCTTCCAATGCTTTTGTGTCTTGCATTATAATCTCCAATTATAAGAGTAGGCTCAGACTGAGCACAAGTTGGGAGCTCCAAGTAATTGAACTTATCAGCAGGAGCATACAAATTAAATATGTTGAGAGCAGAGTTCCCAATATAAATCCTAACACCATGGTATTGCAGTCCCTCTGTTTTCTTATGTGTGAGAAGTTGATGGGGAAGTGATTTTTTAATATATAGAACACAAGAGTTAGTAGATTTGAGATTATATGCAACAAATGATGGCAATTTAGGGGGCTGGGATTTTTCAGGGACTCTGCACTCTTGTAGACACACAATATCAATGGGTTCGGTGGTTACTTTATGATGAAGGTCAGGAAGTCTTTTCTAAGTGATGCAATATTCCAGCTAAAAATATTAAGTTTATGCGAGGACTGATCCATTATAGAAGTCCTGGAATCTGGCTTAGTTTCTCAGCACAATGAAAAAATTGTTCATATAAAGAGCAGACCTCATCAATGTCAGCAGTGTTACCCTGGTCCATGAGTTTTCTGAGTGCACGTCCAGTTGTGAGGCCTCGTGGCAGTCTTTGTTTGCACAGAGCACGACGCTGTTCATGTGTGAATGTATGATAGGTGGCACTACCACTCACATTCCCTCCTCCACTACCATTACACACATCACTATAACTGTCATCACCAACACCACTATCAACATTGTGTTCATTACATTTATCAGCAGTGCTATATTCAACATTAATGTCAATGTGGTTAACCTTATCACACTCGGCATCACCACTTACATGACCTTCATCACTATTACTAACATTATGGAAACCACTGCCCTCATCACACTTGGCACCACCGCTTATATGGCACACATCACTATTACTAACATTATGGAGACCACTGCCCTCATCACACTCGGCATCAATACTTATAGTACACTCATAACTATTACTAACATCAGAGACAGCACTGCCCTCAGCATGATGCTCACTATAGTTATCAACACAGCTGTTGGGTTCGTCATTGCCGTAAGTAAGGACACCACCATCACCTTGTTCATCAGCCTTACACTCGCTTTCAGAATTTGTGACAATCTTGCTATTGGTATGCTCTACACATCTTTCTTTGTGCTGCTCAAGTTGTTGCTTCAGGAGAAATTGCTGTCTCTCCAGTAGTCCTATGTGGGACTTCAGGTTGTATACCACACGAGCAAGACTAGGAACATCTGGAGACGTGAAGCCCCGGTCAGCTGAGCTCGGTGGCTGACTGTCAGCTGACTCAGCTAGACTGGCATTGACAGCAGACGTGGAGCTCTGTTGATGTGCTTCCCAGGTGAAGTGCTCAACCCCATTGTCTGAGGGCCGGCATGAGCCAGTATTCAGACTCCAGGTATCTGGGGTCATAATGGGAGGTGCAGGGTGAGGTGTGGTTGGCTGCGATGTGGGCAGCCCTCACACTGCAGTCAGCATGAGCTGCTGTGACTCCTGAAGTCTTACAATTGATACATCGCTTAGCAACAGTCTGGTGCTGTTTGATCAAATCATAACACCGTTCAGAAGAATGAGCATTGGCACACACTGCACACCAGTATGACTTAGCTGGGCATTTCCTGGCAATGTGGCCCCAACGTTGACACTTATAACATCGACGTTGAGGAGGTCTGTACAATGCAATGTTATAGCGCCTGTTGAGGGCAGCACGGAGTGAATATAGCGTGGCAAAGTCCCCTGGCCAGTCCACTCAGCTAATATCAGATCATTGGGAAGCCGACGAGGGCTTGCAACTTGCTCTGACACCAGATATTTAGGATTCAAGTGCTTGTTGACGTTGTATATGACAATGAGCACTTTAGGTGCCCTATGTGGGGCAGCTCGGAGTTTGATGTTGGCATATTCTTTAGCGAGAAGTTTGTCTATAAATGTTGAATCATTAGGCACAAATACGTAGTTATCCTCATCATGGAGAAACTTGATAGTTTTCTCTGGGTTGTCTACACTAGCTTCATAAAACCAATTACACTTACTCTCTTGATCAGTGTTGTTAGGGAAATCTAACCTGACAGCTTTGGGAGGGTGTGCGCCCCCTGTATTGCTTGCAGCAAGCTTTCTCTGGAAGCCTCGTTCCTTTTTCCGAGAGTGTTTACTAAGGTATGTTTCAAATCTGCCTTCACCATCATTTACGTCATCAAAACCATCAACTATACTCATAGCTGACAGCAGTTTCACACTGGCGATGGGCGGTGTATAGGAGGGTCAAGGGACATTCACCTCACTTCATAGTACTAGAGGAAGAGAGCACAACTTTGTAGTTCCCACAGTCAATGGCCAGGCTTCAAACACCTTTTATTGTACAGCAATAAAGGAATGGAACAGACTGCCTGCACATGTCAAAGCCAGTCATAGCAAGAGCCAGTTCAAGAAGAGAACCAAAAGGTACCTAATGAATGTAGCGACAGAAAGGGAGGAGAATGATTTTCTATTTTTTTAGCTAACACACATGTATATGTAAATAACTCTTTTTACCTTATTCCTAGTATACATATATCCTGTATAATATAATAACATATATATCCTACAATGTAAAATATTATAGTGTAAAAGGGACCCCAATGGAAATAAGTCACTCTGTCTGACTTTTTTGGGTTATCCTAGGTTCTCTACACATATGCTGCTATGTATGATAATGTATGTAAATGTATTTGTGTATACCTGAATAAACTTACTTACTTACTTACTTATTCTTCCCCACTGTAAGTACTCTTGTTATCTTAGCAACCGTCTGGCCAGTAGGTATGTTGGGATAATGTGTGTCTACGGTGGGAATGATAATGACGGGATCTTCAAGTGAACAGCAATGGCACGGATAAAGGGTGAGTGATATTAAGTTGTACTCTTTCCTCCTCCTCCCCAATCAGTCAGACATTAACCCATACAGTCCACAAAATTTAACAATACCGTAACCATTGGTGTTACTCATTCTTAATAAACTGGTCAAGGATAGATGTGGATTTAGAGTGAGAATATCGGAGGGTCCCCTTAAATGTGACCAGGAGTGGGTCAAGTTTTCTCACACGCCTCAACGGGGGTAACCGCGGTAAAATTATACTAGTCGGTCCACTCCCCGGGAGATTATTTTGTTGTAAGTGGCGGTGAAGCCAGACAGGTAATCTCTTAATTCCCCACACACATAGTGTTCAAGACAGTGGGTGAATGATGGTCTTATCGTGTTAATGTGTGTACTACTCTCTTCCCTCTGTTTTTAATCAGTCCAATACCTTTATACAGTCTACAACCATTATTGTATCGTACGTACTAGTGCGATTTATTGTAATTTATTATAACTGGTCTAGAATAGATGTCGTCTAGAGCGTGTGAAATATCGAAGGAAGTCGTTCGTTGCGACCAGGACGACTTAAGTTTTCTCACACGCCTCGCGGGAGTGACTGTGGTAAATTAAATTGGCGGTCATCTCCCGTTGAGATTATTTGTTTGTAAGTGGTGGTGAAGCCCATACAGGTAGTCTCATAATTCCCCACAGGACTTGCACATGGGTAAATAGAATTATCAGAGCTTATTGCTTGAGTAGTATTGAGGGTTGGGTTGGGCAAATGTCCTGTTAGTGGGATGGATTGTGAAGGACCTGCCTAATATAGGCCAACGGGCCTGCTGCAGTGTTCCTCCTTTCTTATGTTTTAATGATCGCTAGCGCACTCAGCTTACACACTGAGGTCTGGAGTTCGAACCTCCTTCGGCACAGCTAGAAAACATTAGGGACGCGTTTCCATAAGACACCTGCTGTCCCTGTTCACCTATCAGTGTAAAATGGGTACCTGGGTGTTAGTCGAATGGTGTGGGTCGCATCCTGGGACAAAACTGACCTAATTTGCCCGAAATGCTCAGGATAACAAGCGGATTTCTATATAGTAGTATGTCATTGATGTCAACTAGGCCTGTATACCATGTACATGTACTTGTAGTAAATAAAGATATTACATTATATATTATATTATCCTTCCACATTGGTGAAGGTTGGCTTTCCGAGCGCCGGAAGACAGGGCTCGATACGACGTACACTGTCAGTGGCCCTGTAAACCACAACAACAACAACAACACCTTGTGTTGGTTCTCCGTGGGTGTGATAAACCCAACAATAAACACTGTTTGTGCTCTCTAACACAGGTGAGTGACACCTTCCTTTATTACAATACAACATTCATGTGCTAGATGATACATAGAGAGAGTTTGAGCCATGAAATATAATGTATTAAGACGACGAGGCTCCAGACATGATCATATCTCCGTCTGTGTCTTGTTGAGTGTGTTAGGTGCTCAGG
>WNWK01023541.1:0-30961 GCA_009830355.1 Cherax destructor
CCAAAAAAGTAGGAATTAGGGGATAGGCCCTCAATATGTAGAGATTTCAACATCTCAAAAAAATTACTAATGAATAAGCCTACCTCTTTTTTTAAAAAAATATTTGGTTTAAAAATTTTTAACCTATCTGAGTATATATTTAAGCACTGCACACCTTGAGAGAACATATTACGGGGGACCACTAATAGATATCCCTTTTGGGGTTTCCCCCAAAAAATACAGTTTAATATATTCAAAACCCCCCAAGTTACCTATTTTAAAAATTCCATTTCATGACTGTATCAGTCTAAATTTAAATTTTTTCAGAAATTTTTAATTTTTTTAGTTTGTCAATTTAAAAAACTATGTTCAATAGTTTAAATGCACAGTTTTCCTGACAGGTTATATTCTGACTTCTATCTGTTGTCTTTTTTATCAGGCCCCCTGTCCACGAGTGAAGGATAAAAACCTAAAAAATAGGGGAAAGAAATATAATTAGAACCCCAGTACAATATGATGAAAAGGATATCATCCATTAAAATATAGAAATAAAACCAGCAATGGTATTGTGGTGAAAAAGTTAGTGTTTTGCCATGATCTAACAATAATGACAATTCTGAAAACCAATGGACATTTTATTTCTGAACTGACCCAGGGAAATTTTTTCCGAATTTTTAAAAATTGGAAAATTTTTTATTTATTTGAGGGGTTTATTATATTATTACAAGTACTACTACAGGTACAACCCAATTTATTGACAATGGATCATCCATTTTCCCTTTTTTAGTCCAGATATAATTAACCCCTTTTTTTTGCTAAAATAGTTTACTGGGCAGCCACAGGGGGTTGTATGAAAAAAATGCTCGCAATTTGTTTACAAACAGACAATGGGGGAACCCCCTTGATCTTGTGTTTTTTTTAGAATATTTTGTTTAACTTTTAAACCCCAAAATTATGGTTAAAAAGCAAGTATAAAATATAACCGAGTCTTTTTTTTATCCAATTCCCCATTCTTTTTTTTGACCAAATTCCCCGGCTTTTTTTGCTAGTATGCTTTCCAATCTCCCCACTGACAGAAAAAAAACCCATTCAACTTTTCCCAAAATACCCTATAAAGTGATCAAAATTTTGGGAAAAAATTGGAATTTCACAAAAAATTTAAAAAAAAGAAATTTTAAACCCCTTTTTGGGGTCAGCCCCATAATATTACGGTTTTAAACCAGGGTCGGTCCTGAAATTTTCTCGGCAAAATTCTAGCGGCCCCAATTTTGGGGGGAAAACTGGTAGGTCTACTTTGGAAAAAAAGGGTCTGGGGGGGGCAGTGTGCACAGTAAAAAAAAACCTGCAGCACGGGATAATGAAAAAAAGCGACCATGTTTTGGGTTTGGGGAAAAGCAATTTTGCAGTGTATTTTTGAAAATTTTTTTTTGGTTTTTATTCTTGGTTTCTTGGTCTCATTTGATAGAATGGAAATTTTTACAAAAATAGAGATGATTTTGAATGGTTTCAGAATAAAAGTACAGTGGTCCCCCCCCTAACGAGCAAAATTCTTTTTCCGAAGCCTGATCAAGTCCAAAACGAAAAAAAATTTCTTCCTTATGAAATAATGTCAGGGGTTATCTTTTCAGCCCCCCAAAAAAACACTTCCACAAGCATTTTAAAATTATACTTACAAAATTTTTAATGATTTCGGGGCCCCTCGTTAGGCGGGGGCCCCACGGGGTTTGAAATTACCAAAGTAGCAGAAATGTTTGATTTTTGCCGATGTTCAAAAAAAAAGAAAATCACATCAACTGGCCAGTACACATCAACTGGAATGTCAGTGCACTCACAAATGCACTGACTTTTTTTATGAATTATTGGCATTATGCAAATTTTGAAAAACCGAAAATTTTTTTTTTTTTGTGTGAATAAAAATTCAAAAGGGGAAAAAAGGTTTTAAAATAAGGGGGGCCTGGGGGCTTTTACTAATGAACAGAAAAAAATTTTTTTTAATCCCCAAAAATGTCTACATTATTTATTCCTGACCCTTTTTTGAAATTGGTCTTTCTTGAATTTTTTTGGAAATTGGCAAAATTTTAAATTTTGATCCCCTTTCTGGGTAGTTGAAATGGAAAAGGGGGGTTTTTTTCTCTAGAATAAAAGAGTTCTAGCTAAACAACGTGGGATAAATATCGCAAAAAATTTCCCCCCCGTTTTCCATCAAATTTTTGCTTTTTTTTTTATTGCCCTCGGAAAAAAAAATTTTGTCATTTTTTTAAGAATTTTTTTTTTTTTAAATTTTACTATCCTGGGAGCAAGTTTGCGAGCAGGGTCTCATTTCAAAAAAATAGTCCATAATAAACAATGTAGACATTCCTGGCACTTAAAAAAAAATTTCCCCCTGTTTTTTAAAAGTCCCCAGGCCTCTCATATATTCCCTTTTCTTTCCATTTTGAATTTTATTCACAAAAAAAATTTTTTCTTATTTTTGGGGAAAAAACTGAGGAAAGATTGGTCATGGTTTACAACTATAATTGAATTATACCTACAAAAAAATTTAAAAAACCCCACGGGGGTGGTAGGGGGTTTTAAACCATTCTTTGGAATACAGGGGCCCCCCTTAACGGCCATAATTCTTCCCCCGAATCCCCTTCCCCTGCCTTTTCAAACCCAAATTTTTTAATTAAGGAAAAAAATGAAAAATTGAGATTTTTGGCCCCCAAAAAATACATTTTAAAAAAGCATTAAAAAAAAACACTTACATAATTGTTAGTTTTGGGGAAAAACCTTAACCCCGGGCCCCCTTTTTGGGTCGAATATTTCTGTTTTAAATTTTGGGGTCAATTTGCTATTTCTAGCCCCGATACCAATAAAAATCTCTCTTTTAAAATTATCTTTCCCTCTATCAAATGATAGAAAAAAACAATAAAAAAAACCTTTTGAAAATCTTAAACCCTTTATTTAAACCTTTTGTCAAAATTTTGTTTTTCATTTAAAAACAGGGGGGGGGGTTTTTTTTTTATGGTGTACACTCCCCTTTTTGACCCATTCTCTTATTTTCAGGCTAAAATTTTTCCCCACAACTTATCTGGGGGGGGTTTTGCTCAGATGTGGGCAAAAAGGGACCCTGGCCTCAAAGATGTAGTTCTATGTATTACCCCAAAAAGGGGGTTAAATTTTTTTTAAAATAACTTACCCCCCAAAACCCTTTTGGCAATAAACAAGCTTTTTTTCCTATAATTTTTAAAACCCCCTTTTTTTCCCCCTTTTTTTAAAAAGGGAAATAAACACTCTCTTTTAAAAAAAATAATGGTACCTTTTCCCAGGAAAAAGCTCCCAGCCCAACAATTATGTAAGTGTATTTGTTATTTTTTTGTAAAAGTTTTTTGGGGGTTTAAAAAGGGTTAACGGTTTTCATTTTTTTATGGGAAAAATTCCCGGGGTAAGCATTTTAAAGGGGGGCTCAATTTTTTGTAGAGGTAACCCAATGGCCAAAAAATGGTTAAAATTTAATTTGGGAAAAAATGTTTGGGGTTTTAAAAACAGAAAATTAAAATAGTTTTAACTGGGGAAATTTTTAAAAATAACTCCCCTTTAAGTGTGGTCTGGGTAAAGAATAAAATCAATTGGCAACTCTTGGGGGGGTTTCTTTCCCCATGATCCCAAAACTTTCCCTAGGGAACCCCCAATAGGGAAAAATATTCCATCCGGCCCCCCCTGCATTTTTAAAAACTATTTGTTTTGGGAAAAAAATAATTAAAAACACAAAAAAATTTTTTACAAACATATTTTTTTAACCTAAAAGGGGGGGGAACCCCCCCCCCAAAAAAAAAACTTTCCCCTCTTCAATCAAAAACTTTTCATCAGCTGTGGGGGAAAACCCAAAAGCTCAAAGGGCCCTGAAAATTTCATGCCCCCCCCTTCCTTAAAATTTTTTTCACTCATTTCTACAGTTTTAAAAAAGTTAACCACTGAAGCATGCAATTTTCATCTTAAAAAACATATGGATAATTGAAATATTTGTGTTTTTAAAATCTACAAATAATACTGAACATGGACAGCAATAAAAATGACAATGAAAATAAAGTTTATTTAGCCCCCCAAATTTTTTTTCAAGTTACAAATAATAAGTGCAATGGAATAAAGCTAAATGGAACCCCCTTGTTAATGAAGAGTTTTTTGGGGGTTAAAAACCCCACATCATCAGAATTAAAATTAAGAACAAAAAAAATATAGGAAAGGGTTTTTGCTTGAAACCTGTTGATACAACCTGTTAATATATAGAGATGGGGAGACAAAATTTGGGGCAGTCAAATTTGATTGAATTTTTAAATTTTTGACCAGAAAAGGGGGAAATTTTAAACATTATTCTAAAATAAGGAAAGCAATTTAATATATTATAATAACATACCAAAAAACCCCTTTGGGGGGGCAGTGCCGTACTAGACTTTTTTTGGGCGGGGGTTGGGCCGTCTGAAAAAAATTTTGGGTGCCTAAAATTTTGGAAAATTTGGACCCCCAAAGGGCCCCAATGGAAATAAGGACACCAATGGAAATAAGTCACTCTGTCTGATTTTTTTGGGTTTCCTGGGGTTTCTACAAAAAGCTGCTATGTATGATAAAATGTAATTGTTTTTTGTATCCTGGAAAAAAATTACTTACTTCCATATGAAAGAATGGGTCTATGTGATCGGTGTGTGCAGTAAAAAAAATCCTGCCCCCACACTGCATAATAAAAAAAAATCATTTTTGGGTTTTAAAAAAGCGATTTTTGGGTTTTTGAAATTTTTATTGATTATTCTCTTTTTTTTGGTCTCATGTGATAGGGGAAGATATTTTAAGGGGAAAAAGAGATGATTTTGATTGGTTTGAAATGAAAAAGTCCCCGAAATTGGTTTTTTAAAATAGCGAAAATGTTCGTTTTCCCTTTTCAAAGTTTCAATCTTTTCCAAAAACACATCAACTGGAGAGTTAATATTCTTGCAAAATGTGCATTTTTTAAATTTTACAATGATGAAAATTGTATACAAGAAAACTTTTTTTTAGAAAAAAAATTAAAAGGGGGCAAAAAATGTGGGGGCCGGGGGACGGGGTTAAAGGGGAAAAGAGAAGATGTTTTTTTGGGCCGGGGGAAAGTCTGCCTTTTTTATTCTGGACCCTATTTTGAAATTAGCATGTTTTTAAAATTTTTGAAATTGGCCAAATTGATTTTAAAACCCTATTTTGGGTAGTTGAAATGGATAAATAGGCAGTTTCTTTTTAATCGATGAAAAATGGAGTTCTGGGGAAATAGCTATGATTTTAGTGGACTGGAACATTGGGGAATTGGCCAAAAAAAAGGGGTCAAAGTGGGTGAAATCGCCGATGCGTAAACATCTTTTTTTGACGATAACCCCATGAGACATAATTCTGTAAGTTTTCATTCAGATTTCAAACTGTTGGTGTCGTTTTCATCGGAAAAAATTTCTATCATTTCATAAAAATTTTTTTTTTTTTTTTCCAAAAATTTTGGCCCGGGGCTTTTTTTCCAGAAGGCCCCTTGACCCCCAAAGGGGGGTTTAAAAAAAAATTTTTCTCCTGACCTAAAAAAATTTGGCCCCAAAATTTAACTCTCCCTAATCAACCAAAAATTCTTTTTTTTTTAACAAACTGGCCCCATCTCCCCGGGAAATTTTCCCCCCAAAAAAAAATTTTTTTTTTTACATTTAGTAATGTATGGGGAAGGGGGGTTCTAGCCCCTTTTTTCCCCCCAAAATTTTTTCACCTTTTTTTGAGTATTTAAAAGGGGGGAAAAATTCTTTTTTTCCCATCGAGATAAGAGGAAATAAACAAGAACTAGCAAATTATTTTTTATGGGGGGCAATTTTAAAACCCTAGGGGGGGAATAACAAGAAAACAGAAGAAAAAAGAGGGGGGTTTATATATGCTTGGATATGTATTTGTAGTGGACCTTTTAAAGTAAGAGGGAGCAAGACATAAAACCGAAACCTTGCATGCCAATGGGCAAAAAAAAAAACCCAGCAATCCTACCATCTTTAAAAAAAATTCAGGTTTTCATTTTTCAGGATGGTAGTACCTCCCCGGGGGGCTGTTTACCAACATACTACCTAGGCCTAACACAGACACAAGTTTTAAAATCCCCCATTCTAAAATTGGCACCAGCATTTATCCCCGAAACCCTTTTAAATGGCTAACAAACAGATCCCCCCTATCCACTGATAAAAACATATCTTCAAAAATCAATGCAGATTTTTCTTAATAATAAAGTTTTTTTTTTTTAAAAAAGTCGGCCGTCTCCCACAGGGAGGGTGACCCAAAAAGAAAACCCCCCAAAAAAAATACTTTCATCATCATTCAACACTTTCTAACTCATAAAAATCACTGTTTTTTCAGAGGCGTCAGATACGACGGGGAGAATAGTCCCCCCAGCTGCCCCATCCCAGCCCCCCCCTTTTTTAAATGAAAAATTTTGGCCCTTCCCCCTTTCCAGGGCTCAAGCCCCCCAAAAAACCCCAATTAAGGGTTTTCCCCCGGGAACCCAAAATAATAATAATAATAATAATAATAATAATAATAATAATAATACTTTTTTTGGGGCATGGTACAAAGATACATTGTTGGGTTTAATTTTTTTTTTTTCAACAAGTCGGCCGCCCCCCCCGGGGAAAAGGTCCCCAAAAGAAAAAAATCCCCAAAAGAAAAATTTTATCATCATTCAACACTTTCACCACACTCATACATAATCATTTTTTTTTGCAGAGGAGCTGGGGATCGACAGCTGAGAAAACCCCCTCCCAGCTGTCACTATCTCAGACCCCCCCTTTTAAAAAGTGCAGGTTTTTATTCCCCCTTTTCCAGGACTAAGTCCAACTAAATCAATTAACTTTTTCCCCCTGAACCTTTTTTCAAAAAAATGTTACCCTGCTCACACTCCAACAGATGTCATGCCCAAAAAAACCATTCGTCTCCATTCCCTTTCCCCTTTCCCCAACATGCTTGCTGGAAGCCCAAACCCCCTCGCCCACAAAACCCCTTTTTCCCTTCCCTCCAACCTTTTCTAGGACGCCCCCCCCCCCCTGCCTTCCTTCCCCTCCAGATTTATCCCCTCTCCAAGTCATTCTTTTTTGATCCATTCCCCCCAAATCCAAACCCCCCCCAACCCCCCTTTTAAAACCCCCCCTTCCCCAAAATACTTTTAGTAACTCCACCCTTCTCCAATTTCCACCAATTCCAAATTTTCTATTTTTTACACCACACATTGCCCTTAACAGGACATCTCCACTGCCTCCAGCCTCCCCCGCTGCAGCATTTGCAACCCATGCTTCACACCCATATAAGAGTGTTGGTCCAATTATTTTTGGGCATTCCCTTCTTTGCCTCCAAGGATAACTTTTTTTTCTCCAAGATCCTCAATGCACCACTCACCTTTTTTCCCATCAATTCTAGGTTAACCCCCCATCCCCATAAACCCACCCCCCCCCACGAAAACCCCCAAAAATCTGAAAACATTTACTTTTCCATTCCCCCCCAAAGGGATATCCTTTTTTTTTTTTTTAAATTTTATTTGATTTTCTCCCTTTCTTTATCTATGTTCACTTTTAACTTTCTACCTTTACACACTCCCCCAAAACCCCACAACCTTTTTAAAAATTTTTTTTTTAATCTCCCATAAGCACAGTATCATCAGAAAAAAATAACTGTGTCAACTTCATTTTGCATTTAATTCCCCAAATTTAAAAACCACCTCCCCCAAAAACCCCCCAGCATTTACTGCTTTTACAACCCCATCTATAAATATATTAAACAACCATGGGACATTACACCCTTTTAAGGGCCCCACTTTCCGGGGGGAATCTCCCTCCTCACACCCCAACCTGGGCCCCACTATCTCAAAAAAAATTTTTTTTCAAGTAACTTCCCCTTTTCCCCTACACTTGCAACATTTCCCCCATTGCCCCCTTTTCCCCTCTATCATATCCTTTTTAAATCCATAAATGCAAAAAAACTTTTTCCTTTTTTCTAAATACTGTTCACATTGCTTCACTGTAAACACTTGATTTTAAAATCCCCTACCTCTAAACCCCCCCTTGCTCATCTGCAATCCTACCCCTCTGTCTTACCTCTTTTTTCAAAAAACCCTCCCCCACCTTTCCTGGAAAACCCCCGTAAACTTTTCCCCCCATAATTTTTACACTCTTTTTTTCCCCCTTCCCCCTTTATAAAGGAACTATACATGCTCTCTGCCAACCCCCAGGTAACTTCCTTTTTCATACATTTATTAAACAAAAATACCAACCACTCCAGCCCCATATCCCCCTGCTTTTAACATTTCTGTCATGATTCCGTCAATTCCAGCTGCTTTCCCCCCCTTTCATTCATTCCCCCCACGCCCCCCCCCACACTCACACCTTTTGTTTTTTCTTCCCCCCTAAACGATGTTGTACCTCCTGGCCAGCATGAAATTACCTCCCCTCTTCATCGACATTTAAAAGCCTCAAAATATTCCCGCCATCTACCCAATACCTCCAGCTCCCCTCTACTAACTCCCTACTCTGTTTTTAACTGACAAATCCATTCGTTCCTAGGCTTTCTTACCTTGTTTATCTCACTCCAAATTTTTTTCTTGTTTTCTGCAAAATTTCTTGACAGAGCCTCTCCCATTCTTTCATCCGCTCTTCTTTTGCACTCTCTCACCACTCTCTTCACCTTTCTTTTACTCTCCATATACTCTGCTCTTCTACTAACACTTCTGTTTTGTAAAAACCTCTCCATAAGCTACCTTTTTCTCTTTTATCACACCCTTTACTTCTTCATTCCACCACTCCTCCTCTTTCCTCCTGCAACCACCCTCCTATAGCCACTTCTGCCCACATTCTAATACTGCATTTTTAAAACTATCCCAACTCTCTTCAACCCCCACTACTCCTACTTGCACTAGCCCACCTTTCTGCCAATAGTTGCTTATATCTCACCCTAACTTCCTCCTCCTTAGTTTATACACTTTTACCTCTCTCTTACTTGCTGTTGCCATTTTCTTTTGTCCATCACCTTTTACTCTAACTGTAGCTACAACAAATAATGATCTGATATATCCGTTGCCCCTCTATAAACATGTACATCCTGAAGCCTAATCATCAACCTTTTATCCACCAATACATAATCCAACAAACTACTTTCCTTACGTGCTATATCATACCTTGTATATTTATTTATCCTCTTTTCATAAAATATGTATTACTTATTACCAAACCTCTTTCTACACATAGCTCCAATGATGGCTCCCCAATTACATTTTACCCTGGCACCCCAAATTTACCTACTACTCCATCCACAACATTTTTACCCACTTTAGCATTAAGATCCCCAACCACAATTACTCTCTCACTTGGTTCAAAACTCCCCACACACTCACTCAACATTTCCCAAAATTCTCTCTCTCCTCTACACTTCTCTCTTCTCCAGGTGCATAACACTTACTATAACCCACTTTTCACATCCAACCTTTATTTTACTCCACATAATCCTTGAATTTATACATTTATATTCCTTCTTTACCTGCCATAACTGATTATTCAACATTATTGCCACTCCTTCTTTAGCTCTAACTCTATTTGAAACCCCTGATCTAATCCATTTATTTCTTCCCACTGAAACTCTCCTACCCCCTTCAGCTTTGTCTCACTTAAAGCCAGGACATCCAGCTTCTTTTCATTTATAACATCTACAATCATCTCTTTCTTATCATTCGCACAACATCCACGCACATTCAAACATCCCACTTTGACGATTTTCTTCTTCTTCTTTTTAGTAAGCTATACAGGAAAAGGGGTTACTAGCCCATTGTTCCCGGCATTTTAGTTGACTTTTACAACACGCATGGCTTACGGAGGAAAGATTCTTACTCCACTTCCCCATGGATATGAAAGGGAAAAGCAATAAGAACAAGAACTATTAAGATAAAATCAAAGAAAACTCAGATGTGTGTGTATACAATAAACGTGTACATGTTTGCGTAGTGTGACCTAAGTGTAAGTAGAAGTAGCAAGATACATAGGTATAAAAGAGATGTACATGCCAAAAGCCACTAATATGCTGCGCATTGCGGGCATTCTTAGGACTACTTAGACTACATGGTAAAAAATTATGGTTGATAATGTATATAATAAGTATAATTGTGTATCTATGTTATAAAGTTTGAATATAAGTTGAACATATCAATGTATGTATTATTCATAACAGGTTTTTACATTTAAGTGAGTAATCAGGTTTTTACATTTAAGTGATTATTCTACTTTGTTGGGAATGTTTGATATTGAGCATTTAGGTTTGGGTGAGAAGGTGGTTTTTTAGCATCTTTTTGAATTGGGGTACAGGCAGGGTTTCTTTGGCAATGACAGGTAATGAATTCCAAATTTTCGTGCCTTTATATGCATTAAGTTTTTACATAGTGTTAGGTGGACACGGGGAACATGGAGTGATCTGTGTCTAGTGTTATGGTCATGTGTCCTGTTAAAATTGGTAAGGAGAAGTTTGAGTGGTGGGTTAATATTTGCATAGAGTGTTCTATGTATGTAGTAGGCATTCAGTAAAAGTATGAATGTCTTGTATGGTGAGTAAGTTTAGATTTTTGAAAATTGGTGGGTATGTGCCTGGAGTTGTGAATGTGTTATCATTCTAACTGCTGCCTTTTGTTGTGTTATTAGTGGTCTGAGATTAGTTATTGATGTAGAGCCCCATGCGCAGATTCCATAGGTGAGGTAGGGGTAAATGAGTGAGTGATATAGGGTAAGGAGAGCTGGTTGTGGAACATAGTACCGTATCTTGGATAGTATTCCCACGGTCCTTGAGACTTTCTTGGAAATTTGTTGTATATGTGTATGAAATTTGGGGGCCACTGTCAAGATTGATTCCTAAGAATTTTCCCTCTGTGAGTTTCGTGATAGGGGACCCGTTTATCATTATGTTAAGTGGTGCGTTTGTAGCTCTGTTCCCAAACTGGATAAAATAGGTTTTATCAATATTGAGAGTAAGGTTTGGTCATCATCCAGGTAGATATTTTCTGCAATTCAGTATTTACAGTGTTGGCTAGTATGTCTGGGCTTGGGTGCGAGATAACGTATGTAGTGTCATCTGCAAATAGTATGGGTTTGAGTAGTTGAGATGCATTTGGTAGGTCGTTAATGTAAATGAAAAAGAAGTGGGCCAAGAACACTTCCTGTGGGACACCTACTGTAATAGTTGCGCGGTAGAGCTAGCTCCATTTGTGTACAAATACAGTCATACCTCGGTTAACGATGATGTCAGATAACGATAATTTCGGTTAACGATATTTTTGACGTAAAAAAAATGATTGCGGTTAACGATGTTTGCTTCGGTTAACGACATTCGTACCGGACGTGTCCGCGTGGCGCCCAGCTGACCGCACTCCAGGAGCGTCAGTGTGCTATTGTTTACAAGCGGCGACCACCCACCCACTCCACCCACGCATTCATACCAGTATATTGTCATTATTCCACTGTTTTTAGTGCTTGCAACTGCTAAATAAGCTACCATGGGTCCAAGGAAAGCTCCTAGTGGTAAGCCTGTGGCAAAGAGGAACAGAAATACGATAGAACTGAAGAAGGAGATAATAGAAAAATATGAAAGTGGAGTGCATATCACTGAGCTGGCCAGGCTGTATGGTAAAGCCTATTCTACCATCGCTACCATTGTGACCAAGGAAAATACACGTAAAATCAAGGAAGCTGTTGTTGCGAAAGGTTCATCTGTGATCACAAAACAGAGATCGCAAGTGCTGGAAGATGTGGAAAGGTTGTTGTTGGTGTGGATCAACGAGAAACAGTTAGCAGCAGATAGTGTTTGGGCAATATATGAAAGCAAGGCAGTTGCATGATGATCTCGTTAAGAAAATGCCTGCAACGAGTGCTGAAGTGAGCGAATTTAAAGCCAGCAGAGGCTGGTTTCAAAAATTTAAGAATCGAAGTGGCATACATAGTGTTGTGAGGCATGGTGAGGCAGCCAGTTCTGACAAAAGTGCGGCTGAAAAATATGTGCCTGAATTCCAGGAGTACATAGAGGCTGAACAATTCCTCCCCAGCAAGTGTTTAATTGTGATGAAACAGGCCTGTTTTGGAAGAAAATGCCCAACAGGACCTTCATTACTCAGGAGGAAAAGGCACAGCCAGGACATAAGCCTATGAAAGACAGGCTAACTTTGATGCTTTGTGCTAATGCCAGTCTACCTGGAGTCTACCTGGAGAGAATTCCAGGGGTCAACGCCCCGCGGCCGGTCCGTGACCAGGCCTCTTGTTGGACCAGAGCCTGATCAACCAGGCTGTTACTGCTGGCCGCACGCAGTCCAACGTACGAACCACAGCCCGGCTGATCAGGTACCGACTTGAGGTGCCTGTCCAGTGCCTGCTTGAAGACAGCCAGGGGCTTGTTGGTAATCCCCTGATGTATGCTGGGAGGCAGTTGAACAATCTTGGGCCCCTCACACTTATTGTGTTGTCCCTCAACGTGCTAGTGGCACCCCTGCTCTTCATTGGGGAATGTTACATCGCCTGCCGAGTCTTTTGCTTTCGTAGGGAGTGATTTTTGTGTGCAAGTTTGGTACTAAGCCTCGAGAATTTTCCATGTGTATATAATAATGTATCTCTCCGCCTGCGTTCTAGAGAGTACAGGTTTAGGAACTTCAAGCGTTCCCAGTAGTTGAGGTGGTTTATCGCACTTATGCGTGCCGTGAAGGTTCTCTGCACATTTTCAAGGTCAGCAATTTCACCCGCCTTGAAAGGTGCAGTTAGTGTGCAGCAATATTCCAGCCTAGATAGAACAAGCGATCTGTAAAGTGTCAACATGGGCTTGGCATCCCTGGTTTTGAAGGTTCTCATTATCCATCCTGTCATTTTTCGAGCAGATGCAATTGCTACATTGTTATGGTCCTTGAAGGTGAGATCCTCTGACATGATCACTCCCAGGTCTTTGACATTAGTTTTTTGCTCTATTGTGTGGTTGGAATTAGTTTTGTACTCCGATGAGATTTTAATTTCTTCACGTTTCCGTATCTGAGTAATTGAAATTTCTCATCATTGAACTTCATATTGTTTTCTGCAGCCCATTTAAAGATTTGGTTTATGTCTGCTTGGAGTCTTGCAGTGTCTTCAACGGTGGACACTGTCATACAGATCGGTGTCATCTGCAAAGGAAGACACAGCACTGTGGCTTATATCCCTGTCAATGTCTGATATGAGGATGAGGAATAGGATGGGAGCAAGTACTGTGCCTTGTGGAACAGAGCTTTTCACAGTAGCTGCCTCAGACTTTACTCTGTTGACTACTACTCTTTGTGTTCTACGTGTTAGGAAATTATAAATCCATCTACCAACTTTTCCTGTTATTCCTTTATCACGCATTTTGTGTGCTATTACACCATGGTCACACTTGTCAAAGGCTTTTGCAAAATCTGTGTATATAACATCTGCATTCTGTTTATCTTCTAGAGCATCCAGGACCTTGTCGTAGTGGTCCAGTAGTTGGGACAGACAGGAGCGGCCTGCTCTAAACCCATGCTGTCCTGGGTTGTGCAATTGATGGGTATCAAGATGGGTGGCGATCTTGCTTCTTAGAACCCTTTCAAAGATTTTTATGATATGGGACGTTAGCGCAATTGGTCTGTAGTTCTTTGCTATTGCTTTACTGCCCCCTTTGTGGAGCGGGGCTATGTCTGTTGTTTTTAGTAGCTGCGGGACGATCCCAGTGTCCATGCTCCCTCTCCATAGGATGTTAAAAGCATGTGATAGGGGCTTCTTGCAGTTCTTGATGAACACGGAGTTCCATGAGTCTGGGCCTGGAGCGGAGTGCATGGGCATGTCATTTATTGCCTTTTCAAAATCATTTGGCGTAGTGATGATGTCAGAAAGGCATGCGTCTGTCAAGTTCTGTGGCACTCTCATGAAAAAATCATTTAGGTTTTCAATTTTCAGTCTGGTTAGTGGCTCGCTAAAGACTGAGTCATACTGGGATTTAAGTAACTCACTCATTTCCTTGCTGTCATCTGTGTAGGACCCATCCGGTTTAAGTAGGGGCCCAATACTGGTTGTTGTTCTCGACTTTGATTTTGCATATGAAAAGAAATAGGGTTTCGTTCAATTTCATTTATGGCTCTTAGTTCTTCCCGTGTCTCCTGATTCCTATAAGATTCCTTTAGTTTTAATTCGATGTTTGCTATTTCTCTGACTAGTGTCTCCCTACGTATTTCAGAGATATTGGCCTCCTGTAGCCGCTCCGTTATTCTGTGCCTTCGCCTGTATAGGAGCCTCTCTCTTTCTAGTTTGCATCTTCTCCTCCTTTTCCTTAAAGGGGAATTTGCCTTGAGCAAACCTCAAGTACCACAGAGTTAATTTGTTCAAGACATAGGTTGGGATCCGTGATGCTTAGGCAATCTTCCCAGTTTATATCATTTAGGACTTGGTTTACTTGGTCCCACCTTATTTTTTGTTATTGAAGTTGAATTTGGAGAAAGCTCCCTCACGGCTGATCACATTTTGTTGATCTGGAGCTCCCCGCATGCATGTCTGGACCTCTATTATGTTGTGATCTGAGTATATTGTTTTTGATATGATGACATTTCGTATCAGATCATCATTGTTGGTGAAGATGAGGTCCAGCGTATTCTCTAATCTTGTGGGCTCTACTATTTGCTGGTTTAAGGTGAACTTGGTGCAGAGATTTAAAAGTTCATGCATGTGTGAATTTTCATCTGAGCTGCCTCCTGGTGTTATCTCTGCTACCACATTGTTTGCAATGTTCCTCCATTTTAGGTGCCTGAGGTTGAAATCCCCCAGTAGCAAGATGTTGGGGGCAGGAGCTGGAAGATTTTCCAGACAGTGGTCAATTTTCAGAATTTCCTGGAATTGTTGGGACGTTGCATCCGGGGGCTTGTAGACAACCACGATGACCAGGTTTTGATTCTTGACCTTTATTGCTAATACTTCAACTACATCATTTGAGGCATTTAGTAGTTCTGAACATATAAGTGACTCTGTGATATACAGGCCAACCCCCCCTGCCGAGTCTTTTGCTTTCGTAGGGAGTGATTTTTGTGTGCAAGTTTGGTACTAAGCCCTCGAGAATTTTCCATGTGTATATAATAATGTATCTCTCCCGCCTGCGTTCTAGAGAGTAAAGGTTTAGGAACTTCAAGCGTTCCCAGTAGTTGAGGTGGTTTATCGCAGTTATGCGTGCCGTGAAGGTTCTCTGCACATTTTCAAGGTCAGCAATTTCACCCGCCTTGAAAGGTGCAGTTAGTGTGCAGCAATATTCCAGCCTAGATAGAACAAGCGATCTGTAAAGTGTCAACATGGGCTTGGCATCCCTGGTTTTGAAGGTTCTCATTATCCATCCTGTCATTTTTCGAGCAGATGCAATTGCTACATTGTTATGGTCCTTGAAGGTGAGATCCTCTGACATGAACACTCCCAGGTCTTTGACATTAGTTTTTCGCTCTATTGTGTGGTTGGAATTAGTTTTGTACTCCGATGAGATTTTAATTTCTTCACGTTTTCCGTATCTGAGTAATTGAAATTTCTCATCATTGAACTTCATATTGTTTTCTGCAGCCCATTTAAAGATTTGGTTTATGTCTGCTTGGAGTCTTGCAGTGTCTTCAACGGTGGACACTGTCATACAGATTCGGGTGTCATCTGCAAAGGAAGACACAGCACTGTGGCTTATATCCCTGTCAATGTCTGATATGAGGATGAGGAATAGGATGGGAGCAAGTACTGTGCCTTGTGGAACAGAGCTTTTCACAGTAGCTGCCTCAGACTTTACTCTGTTGACTACTACTCTTTGTGTTCTATGTGTTAGGAAATTATAAATCCATCTACCAACTTTTCCTGTTATTCCTTTATCACGCATTTTGTGTGCTATTACACCATGGTCACACTTGTCAAAGGCTTTTGCAAAATCTGTGTATATAACATCTGCATTCTGTTTATCTTCTAGAGCATCCAGGACCTTGTCGTAGTGGTGATTGCAAAGTGAAGCCTTTACTGGTGTATCTTTTTGAAAATCCCTAAGTGTTTGGCAGATGCGGTATCACCAAGTCTAACTTGTGTGTGATGTGGAGGTCTAACAAAAAGGCATGGGTCACAAAGGACATTTTCTTAGATTAGTTCAATGGCGTGTTTGGCCCCAGTGTGAAGAAATATCTATTGGACAATAATTTGCCACTTAAGTGCCTCCTGATAATGGACAATGCTCCTTGTCATCCTCCAAACTTGGTAGAGAAAATTGTGGAGGAGTTTAAATTCATCAAAGTGAAGTTCTTGCCCCCTAATACCACTCCTCTCCTCCAGCCCATGGACCAGCAGGTCATTGCAAACTTGAAAAAACTCTACACCAAAGCAATGTTTCAAAAGTGCTTTGATGTGACCACAGACATGAATATAACTCTAAGAGACTTTTGGAAAAACCATTTCCATATCCTGCATTGTGTAAACCTTATAGGTAAGGCTTGGGAGGGAGTGACTACCAGGACTTTGAACTCTGCCTGGAGAAAATTGTGGCCAGACTGTGTCCTAGAGAGGGATTTTGAAGGTTTTGGGGATGAGCCTCAGAACCCTGAGCATGAGCCTGAGCCTGAGCCTGAGCCTCTTGTGGAAGAAATTGTGGAATTGGGCAAGTCTATGGGGTTAGAGGTGAGTGGTGAGGATGTGGAACAGTTGGTGGAGGAGCACAAGGAAGAGCTAACCACTGAAGATCTGCAAGAGCTTCAACGGCAACTGCAACAAGAGTCCAGAGGTCAGGACAATGGTTCAGAGGAGGAGGTGGAACCGAGATGGAAGAAGGTGCCTTCTTCAAGGATTAGGAGATCTGTGCCAAATGGAGTGATGTGCAAGGCTTTATGGATGAATATCACCCTAACCATGCTGTTGCAGGCCGTGCTGGCAACCTGTACAATGACACAGTGGTGTGTCATTTCAGGGATGTGTTAAAGAATCGCCAGACACAGAGCTCCCTGGACAGATTTATTGTTAGAAAGAGGTCCAGTGACTCTCAACCTGGTCCTAGTGGCATTCAAAGAAAAGGAAGTAACCCCAGAAAAGAACTTGGTACCTGCAGTGATAATGGAAGGATTCCCCTTCAAACACTAGCATACTACTCCACCTTCTCCCCTCCTCCACACATCAACAACTCTTCAATAAATGTAAGTGACATGTTATTGTACAATATTTACATGTGTATTTATTTATTGTTCATTAAATTGTGTATTATTTAATGTCAAAAAGTTCTAAAAAATATTTTATTTAACTACTTTTGAAAGTCTTGGACGGATTAATTTTATTTCCATTATTTCTTATGGAGAAAATTGATTCGGTTAACGATTGTTTCGGTTAAAGATATGCCCTCTCTGACGGATTAATATCGTTAACAGAGGTATGACTGTATTGGTTTCTGTTGCTAAGGTATGATTTTAGGTAGTTGAGGGAGTGCCCTCTTATACAGATCATGGTCAACTGTATCAAAAGCTTTATGTAAATCAATGAAGATTCACACTGGGATTTCTTTTTTCTCAAGAGCGGTGTAAATTATTTCTAACATGTGTATAATGGCATCATTTGTATTTTTATTAGGCCTGAATCCAAATTGACAGTGGTTGAGTACGTTGTTGGAGGTGAGGTAATAATATACTAGTCTATGAATTAATTTTTCAAAGATTTTGGAGAGAAGGGGTAAGTTAGATATCGGCCTGTAGTTATTCAGGTCTGTTTGATCTCCTCCTTTATGTATGGAAGTGACCCTCGCTATTTTGAGTATTGATGGGAAGGTAGAGGATTCGATGGATTTGTTAAAGAGTGTTGCAATAATTGGTGAGAGAACTTGAGAGGCTTTTTTGTATATAAAAGGTGGTAAGTTATTTAGGTCACCTGCTTTGTTTTTTAATGTGTTGATTATAAGTGAAACTTCTATTGGGTTGGTCGGGGCTAGGAATAGTGTGTTCGGATAGGTGCCAGTAAGATAGTCGTTAGGTGGAGTGTTTGAACTTGGGATTTTGCTTGCCAGCTTTTTTCCTATGGTGGAGAAGAAATCATTGAGTTTGTTTGCTGTTTCAATAGGTGGGAGTAGGGGTTCATCTGGTTTTGTTAGCCTGATTGTTCTGTTTGTGGATATCTTTTTAGTTCCTAGAATTTCAGATAGGGTTTTCCATGTCTTTTTTATATCACCTTTTAAGTTATGTAATCTGTTCTCATAGTACAATTTTTTTGACCTTCTTATCAGACTCGTTATGTTTGATGAGTAACGTTTTGTTTGTTCTCTTATTTGACCCATTTTGTACTGCTTTTCATATAGGTGCTTTGTATTAATGGATTTGAGTATGCTGGGGGTTAGCCAGGGACTATTTAATCTTTTAGCTGTGATTTGTTTAGTTTTTTTGGGCAATGCTTATTATAGTTTTTTATTTTTTTATTAACACATCGGCGATTCCCACCAAGGCAGGGTGGCCCGAAAAGAAAAAACTTTCGTCATCATTCACTCCATCACTGTCTTGCCAGAGGGTGCTTTACACTACAGTTATAAAACTGCAACATTAACACCCCTCCTTCAGAGTGCAGACACTGTACTTCCTATCTCCAGGACTCAAGTCCGGCCTGCCGGTTTCCCTGAATCCCTTCATAAATGTTACTTTGCTCACACTCCAACAGCACGTCAAGTATTAAAAACCATTTGTCTCCATTCACTCCTATCAAATATGCACACGCATGCTTGCTGGAAATCCAAGCCCCTCGCACACAAAACCTCTTTTACCCCCTCCCTCCAACCTTTCCTAGGCCGACCAATACCCCGCCTTCCCTCCACTACAGATTTATACACTCTCGAGGTCATTCTGTTTCGTTCCATTCTCTCTACATGTCCGAACCACCTCAACAACCCCTCCTCAGCCCTCTGGATAATAGTTTTGGGAATCCCGCACCTCCTCCTAATTTCCAAACTCCAAATTCTCTGCATTATATTCACACCACACATTGACCTCAGACATGACATCTCCACTGCCTCCAGCCTTCTCCTCGTTGCGACATTCATCACCCATGCTTCACACCCATATAAGAGTGTTGGTATAACTATACTCTCATGCATTTCCCTCTTAACTTCCATGGACAATGTTCTTTGTCTCCACAGACTCCGAAGTGCACCACTCACCCTTTTCCCCTCATCAATTCTATGATTCACCTCATCCTTCATAGACCCATCTGCTGACATGTCCACTCCCAAATATCTGAATACATTCACCTCCTCCATACTCTCTCCCTCCAATCTGATATCCAATCTTTCATCACCAAATCTTTTTGTTATCCTCATCACCTTACTCTTTCCTATATTCACTTTCAATTTTCTTCTTTTATATACCTTACCAAATTCATCCACCAACCTCTGCAACTTCTCTTCAGAATCTCCCAAAAGCACAGTGTCATCACTAAAAAGCAACTGGGTCTTTTTAAGAAAATTATTAATACATAAGTCTGTATCTGTGAAGTTGTTTATTTCTGTTTGCCAGTCAGTGTTTGTCATAGCTGTTATGAAGTTATTTATAGCTGTCTCATTATGTAGTCTGAAGGTAACTTTAGTAGTCTCTAGTGGTAATTTTCCGCGGTTGGTTATGAGAAAGGTTGGGTAGTGGTCTGTGGTATTGTCTGTGATTATGCCTGATTTTAATGGGGATATGGTGTTAGTCCAGATATGGTCTAATAGAAAGGCACAGGTCTCAGAGATTCTTGTAGGTTTTGTATTGTCGGGAGCAGCAAGCAGTTGCTCATAGTGTTTGTGAATTCAGTTACTTGTGGGTCCTGATCTTGTAGGAGGTTTATATTGAAGTCTCCTGTGAGGATTAAGTGGTCTTTGTTCATGTGTGCATCAGTAATCATACTTCCTAATTTTTCACTAAATTGCTGAATGTTTGACTGTGGTAATCTATAGATGTTTATAACTGTGAGAGGTTTTTGTAGGTATTTAGATTTAAACTTAGCAATTATATATTCTCCATGTTCATCTCTTGTGCATGTATTGTTGATACATTCAAGCTGGTCAGTATAACATAGCTGTGCCACCTCCTTGTTGGTCTTGCCTACAATTGTGTATGGCTGTGAACCAGGAATGGCATAGATATCTGTACTATGAGGCTTTAGCCAGGTTTCAGTGAGAGCAATGATGGACATTCTGGCCTGTAGTGAGTTTAATAATGCAGTGAAGTCATCAAAATGTTTGCTTAAAGATCTGACATTGTAGTTAAAGATAGTTATGTTATTGTTGGCTTTGAGTAGTGTTTAGCCTGTTCTGCTGTGTAGTAATGACAATTGTTGTTAAGTTCATTAAGTCATTTAATAAAAGGTTGGTATCAGGATCAATGTTTGGAATCATAAGATTTAGTGTGATTCTATAATTAAACTTAATAATAGAACAATGCAAGTAGACTTAAGAATAGGACAATGCAATAGGAGTTCTTGACACGTGAGTTAGTACGTTGGATATGTTTACAAAAATGAATAAATGAGCTAAGGTAGTCAATTTACAAGCTAAAAGAATCTAAAACTATAGCACCTGAGTTAGCACCTGAGTTAGTTAATTAATTAAACAATTGTTTATATATGAGTGTGATTCTAAAAAGACTTAAGAACAATGAATAATGCTAAACTTAAAGATATGATATCTGATGAATTGATTTTACTAGCTATTGGATTAACACACTTTTGAACAAAAGTCACAGAGATTTGGGAAATATCTTTACAATGTAATTGATTTATTATTTAACTAGCTAATATAACTGGTTGGAAAATTACTATGATTAATATTAAGTTATAATGGAACAAATATTAAGATTCAGTATTGCACTAGTTTTGATTATAGAATTTATTAAAGGTAATATAAAGAAAATGAAAGTTAACTATTAAAGGAGAAATAAGTGCTAAAGTGTACAAAAGTAAAATTTATTAATATTAAAAAATAGCTTGAAATAAAATTTTAGGCAGTTAAGGTGATCAATAATATATAGAAATGAGGTTGGAGAAAAGGATAAAAGGTAAATACAATTTTTAGCAAACAAGGTGATCAAAAGTAATAATAAATTCTAAGCAATTAAGCTGATAAAAATACAGTGGTACCTCGAGTTACGATGGTCCCCAAAATCGCCCTTTTATGTAAGTTTATTTTTTTAAATGCTTTTGTAGGTATATTTTTGGGGGTGTAAAAGGACTAGTCTATTTTACATTATTCCTTATGGGGATAAATTCGTTTGGTAATGGCACTTGAACAGCATTCTCGAACGAAAAAATATCGTAACTCGAGGTACCACTGTATATAGGAATGTGGGTTGAAAAATGGGCACAAGTAAAAACTGTGTATGTATTTAAAATAAAAATGAAACTATTTTCAAAAATATTCATCAAAGGATAGACAAATACTTAAATGAGGTAGATGGGCAAAACATACACTACACTATACGTAGGGGTTTGGTTTTGGACATTGTGTTTAGACAGTCTTTGTAATATTTGCATTCCTAAGGAATCTTGATAGTTCATTCTCATTTGTGATAGTATACAACTGACCTACACTTGTTTTCTTCTTAGAATTTTTCCATCCCGGGTGAAACATTGGTGGATTTTATCATTATTCTCTCGCTTAAGTTTTCTGATTCTATACCAGAGGTTCTGACGTTTTTGGTCAGACACTCGTTTATGTATACCTGTTTCCTGGCTATAATGATGATTTAATTAGATCTGTTTTCCTTCATGTGTGGTGAATCTAATCATAACACTTTTTCTACCATGGGAGCCTAGTAATCGTGTTCTTTTATATCTGTCACTGGTACATTAACGTTTATTTGATCTTTGATGATCTGTATAGTAAAAGTCTTTACTGTTTGCTTGGGTCATATCACTGGGAAAGAATGGACTGTTTACTATTACTGCGTCTGATAACTTATCTTGCTCGGTTTTTCCTCTTGGAGTGCAAGGTAGTCATTAAACTGGTTATCCATGTTGTTCTTCCTTTTCCCTTTTCTGCTTCCTCAACCTTTGTGTTTATAGATGTTATCTGTTCAGTGTGGCTATCAATGACAGTTTGGAGGGTTTGCCAAAATCAGTCATTCCAGTTGTTGTTAACTTTTGTTCAAGGCTGAGGATTTTGTTTTCGTTGTGTCATCCTGGTATCTTGTTGCAGAAGTGCTTTACGTTGGTCCTGTTTTCATTGATTAATTTGATGATGTATGACTTCAGTGTATCTGGATCATTGTCATACCTGGGGAATTGGGGGAAACCGTGAAGGGGGCTTGGGGGGCAGCCATGTTTTGTTGATCGCGCCCTGGGTGGGGGGGGTGGAGGTGAGGGACCCTTTGGGGACAATTATATAGATTTCTAGGTGTTTTCTTGTTATTTTAAAATTGGTTTTTGAAGGTTTTTCTTTTTTAAACAGTAGTGGGGGGAAAAGGGCAAATAAGCTGTAGGCTGGAAAGCGTTTGTTTGGAGCGGGGTGGGGGTTTTGGGGTTTGGGGGGGAGGCTTCCTTTAACGTCAGTTTTTTTGGTTTTAGGCTCACTGCTAGTATTTTTTGGGCATTCTGGATGCTGTTTTTATTTTTTGTTTGGTAGGTCATTGGGCATTGAAAAAATTGGGGGGATGAAAAAACGGAGCTCAGATCCCCTTTCTGGGGCCAATCGGGGCTTTGGGGGGTTTCCCTTTAACCAACACCTCCCAATTTTGGATTACGAGCTGAAATGTGGGGGAACCCAGGAAAGGTAACTTTGATTTGGGGAAAGGCCCGATAGTGTCAACCAATATTTTGAAAAAACTTCCCTTCAAAAAATGTTACCCTGCTCACCCCCCAAAGCCCCGGGGGCCCAAAACCCTTGTCCCCAGTCACCCCATCTAACACGACCCAAAATTTTGGGAATCCAACCCCCCGCCCACAAAAACCCCCTTTACCCCCCTCCAACCTTTTCTAGGGCCCCTTTTCCCCCCTTCCTTCCCCACAGAAATATCTCCAATCATTCACTTTATCCTTTTTTCTAAATGACCAAAAAATTTTAAAAACCCCCCTTCACCCTCTGACAAATATTTTTAGTAACTCCACACCTTCTCCTTTTCCACCCCAAATTTTCATAATTTTACCCATTCCTTTGACAGGACATCTCCCCCCCCCCCTCCAGCCTTTCTGTACTTTGAAACCCCCTTTTTTCCCCCCAAAAAGGTGTTGGTACCACTATTTTCATAACACTAGACCGTCACTCCCTTTCCCCCTTTCCTCTAACATATGTAAAAAAATGCATAAAAAAGGGGCCAAAAATTTAAATTCTTTTTATTCCAAAAAAACCCTGCCCAATTAAAAAAATTAAAAACCACCTTCACCCAAACCCAAAGCTCAATATCAAAATTCCCAACAAAGAGAATAAATTAAAAAAAAATTTTTAATCTTTTAAAAAAATTTTTATGAATAAACATCTAAGTTTAATGTTTTATAACATTTCATTTAATGACCAGGAACTGAATGCAATGGATTTTTTAAATTTTATCTCACTAAATTGTTCTTTTCCCTAAATTTTTATGTTCAACTTTTTAAATATAACTTAATACACAATTATACTTATTTTAAAATTTTTTCCAAATTTTTTTTTTCCTTAGTCTATTTAAAAAAGTCCTAAGAATGTACCATCCTTTTTATATGAAACCCAATATGTAATTTACCATTCAAAAAATTTTATTATTATAAAATTTAATCCCCCAAAACACACATATTGGGGGGTTTTGGGATTCATCTCATTTTATATGTTTTTTATATGTATCTTGTACCATGCTAAAAAAAATTTTTATTATTATTATTATTTTATTATTATTATTTCATCAATTCCCTTTTTTTAATCCATGGAAAGTTTTTTTTTCCAAGTAAACCCCCCACTCACCTTTTTTCCTTATCAATTTTTGGGAAAACCCCATCCCATAAACCCCCCCCCCGAATCAACCCCCAAAATCAAAACATTTACTTCTTCCATAATCCCTCCTAAGGAACCAATTTTTTCTTTTTTTAAAATCATTTGATCCCCACCTTCATCATGCACTTTAACTTCAACTTTAAAAACCCCCCAAACTGTCCAAACCTTTCCTTTCTTTATTTTTAAAAAATTTTATCACAAAAATAACTGTTCAAATCCCATTTTGATTTAATTCCCCTTTAATCCCCCCCTCCCCCCAACCCTTGTTTACCTTTTTCAACCCCATCTATAAATATTTAAAAACCATGGTGACAAACCATCCCTTCAAGACCTCTTTTACGAATAATCCCCCTTTTTCAAAATTTTAAATGACCTCACTATCCTAAAAAAATTTTTCGTTCCGTAAATACTCCTTTCCATACTAACATTCCCCTTGTTCCATCCATCTTTCATTTCCTTTTTTAAACCTAAATCAATAAAACTTCTTTTTATCTAAATACTTTTTATGCTTCTTTCTTTTTTATCTACAACCCCCCCCCCTTTTAAAGCCTCCCTCAGAAAACCTACTTCTTTTCCTTTCCTCCTTTTTTTGTTTTATTTTAATTTTTTCTCACAAAAAAAAAAAAGTTTTCTTTTGTATAAACTGCATGATTGTAAAAAGGAAAAATTTGAATTTTTTTAAATATAAAAACTCACCCGTTTAAAGTGTATTGGACATGGTGATTTTTTTTACTTTGAACACCAAAAAAAAACATTTTTTTTTTGGCAATTTCAATACTTGTGTTGAAAAATAAAATTATCTCTTTTTTCGGAAAAATTTTTTTCCCAAACTTTAAAGGGGGACCAAGAAAACGAGAATACATCAATAAATCCAAAACGAAAATAGACTGCAAAGTGGCTTTTTAAAACCCCAAAAACAGGTTTTTTTTTTTTTCCCTCTATCACTGTGTGGTGGGGGGTTTTTTTATACTGCCACTGACCCCAGACCTATTCTATCACTTTTGGGGCCTAACACCTTTTTTCGGGCTTGATTTGGGGCGCTAGAATTTGGGAAAACTAGTCGTCACTCCCAGGGCGTAAGCCGTCTAGTACGTCAATAACCCAAAAAAGGGTTAAGGGGGTAAATACGTTCGGAATGGCATTGAGCAGCCTTGGGGAATGAATTATCCCCCAAACTGGGGCCCCACTGTACAAAGACTATTAAAGGGGTTAGACAGGTGATAGTGGTAGATTACAAATATTCAATATTGTACTCTATTATTAATATGAGGTAGTAAATTAATGATACAAACATACTTTTTTAAAATTTGAATAATTTTAATAGTTAAGGGATAATAAAATATTTGGGAGAGTTGCTTTAAATTTGGTTAGAGTTTAGCACAGGGGGGGATGGTTGTTATTGAGAGATGAGGTGATTTTTATTTTTGGGGCCCCCCGGTTTCATCCCCCCCCTTTTTCGAAACAATTATGTAAGTTTTTTTTGTAAATTTTTTGTAAGTATATTTTTTCTAAACGGACTAATCTAATTTACTTTTTTTCCTTATGGGAACAAATTCGTTAGGTAAACCTTAACAGCATTCAAAACGAATTAGGCCCCGATAAGGGGTACAAAACCCAAAATTTGGTTTGTGGGCAGGGGACCTCTTGGTCTCAACGGGGGTTTACTCATTGTACAAACTCTTTTTTTTTCTCATTCTCCTTAATTGTACAAATTTGGGGATGCCTCATTCGGCCCCATAGGCTTATGCCCTCTCCCTCACAAAATGCACAATTTTTAAGCTTATAAAATGCCCCCTTTTTCTTTGAAACACCAAGTTTTAAAAACCTTTTTTTCCTTCTTTCCAGTTCCAGCCCCCCTTTGGGTTCCATTGTTTTTATCCAGGATGAGGGGTTAAAAATAAAAGATGAAAAGTTGATTAATTAATGGGCCATGTAAGAAATTGGACACATACAAACGAAGCAGGGGGTGGGCAGGTTGTAAAATTACATAGGTTTCCCCGGGAGGCTACTGTGAGGTGAAGGAAAAAAGACAATGTGCCCCACTTTTTCCCCCTCCATGTACAGTGGCCCCGAAGTTTTGAAATTAAATTGTATATGTATAATATTGAAGTGTTTTGGATATTTTTGGGGGTCAAAAGAAAAACCCATTTGTTATTTTTGGGAGAACCGGTAATGGCATTGAGCGGCTTGGGGAAGGGGTTTTTGTTCGTTATCGGGGTCCACCTGTACTTGTTGGGGGGTTATGGACCCCTGGCAAAACCTTTTTAAAAGAAATGACTCTTTTTTTTGTAATATCTAGTTACATGTATATTGTATTTTGGGGGCACAGGTTTGATTCTGGCATAAGAATTGATCACTCTTGTGGAGGGGGTGGGGTTAGCCTTGCAGTGTATTAAAGGTGTAACATTATTAAGTTTAAGGGGTTTTAGTGTTTTGGAAAAAAACAAGAGTATTAATCCATTTTTTTAGAATTATAGTGCAGGGGAGAAAGTCTTTGTCAACCCCCGTGGGGGGGGAAAGTTGGTTCTCTCTATGCTTCCAGAAACCAGGCTGGGCAAAATTTAGTTGCCAGGGGTGAATTGGAAAAATTTTGGTTTTAACAACAGGCTCAGGGGGTTCTACAGTCCTAAAAAAATTTGGGTTAAGGCAAACAGGAAGGAAATTGGAGTAATTGTTCTAAAAAAGGTTACACATGTGGTGGGAACCCCAAGGTTTAGGTGGTTCAAAACCCCCCGGGGAGGGTTGTGGTTTTTTTTTTCTGGGGGGGGGATGAGCCAGACTAATTGGCCCCGAAAAATCTGTAAAAAAATTTTCTTTTTTTCTATGTAGTTTTTTTTGTATTTAAAAAGGTTTGACTTTTCCTATTGTCTGAACTGGAAAAGGAGGATAAATTTTGGAAATGAGATGGGGCCCTTTTAAAAAAGTATTTCCTTTTTTTTTTTGGTATTAGTGGGTTATCCTAGACCCCAAACATGGTGAGAGGGGGCCTTAAAAAACCCAAGTAAACAATAAACCCCCCTTTTTCTGTTTGGAAAAAAACTAAAAATTTTCAAAAATTGCAGTAAAAAAAAGTTAACAGACTGTCTTTTTTCTGTTCATTGGGTCTATTTTTTTATAAAATTTTTTTTAAAAATTTTTGGTAATTTTGGAAAAAATTTGTGCTAATTATTAACCTAGGGGTTGGGGGCTTCCAACCCCCTAATAAAGATCCCTCCCGCATCCACATTGATGGGGCTTTTTGATAATTTTGGGGTTTCTAGAATCTCCCAAAAAAGGGGTTAAAATTTTCCCTTCAGTTTTCAACCTTAGAATTTATAGTTTTTTGTCTTTAGCCGTTCCCCCTAAAATTGGGGACTTTTAAAAAATTTTCAGAATGGTTTAACCTTTTTTTTTTGGGATCCCTTTTCCCGGGGTTTGATTTGGTTTCCGGAACAGGTGAGAGGGAAAATTTTTTTAAAAAAAGGAAAAAAATGAGGGGGTTGGAAAAAACACTGAAAAAAACTTCCCCTTAAAAAAAAAAACTTAGGAGATAAAGATTTTCCCCAAAAAAAAAACAAGGGGGCCCAAAAAGTTGGGGCCCAAAAATGTTCCCCCTCCCCCCCCAAAAAAAGGTTTTTCCCAGACCCCTGGCCTTCCAAGAAGGCGCTGGGGAGGGGCCTAAAGTGTACCGACCGGCCCCGGGTTGGTTTACGTCAGTTTGCGGGCCAGCAATAACAACCCCTTGATCAGACCGTCCAACCCCCAAAGGGCCCGGCCCAGCTGAGCCCCGGACTGATTTTCCCCCCCCCCCCTAAACTCCTGGAACTCGGCCCCGGGCCATGCTCATTCATGGAAATATAAAAGTTTTTTGGAAAAAGGGTTCCTAAGTTAAAAGGGGGAATTTTCCCCCGTCAGTTCCTTTTAAAATTTTTCAAAAAAAATTTAGGGGGCCGAAAGAAAAACAAACAGTAACTAGGGGGGTTTTTTAATGTCATTATTTCAAAAATGGGGCATGGGTTACAGAAAGTAACTTTTCATACTTCAAAAAATATCTTAAAACTGAATTAACATTTTTTTAATTTATTTAAACCTAAGTTTTTTTTAATAAATTTAAAAAAGCATTTTGGGGCATCTCTGTAAGGCTGGGGTCTTTTCATCTTGAGAATTGGACATATGAACCCCCGGGGAAACAAAGTTTTTAAAAAACCCCAAATTTTTATTCCAGTGATCAAGTGGAGATGTATGATCTCAAAAAATTTCAAAATTTTTTTTCCTCAATTTATAAGAAAAAAATATATCAAATAAAAAAATTTAAGTATATAAGCTATTTTTCCCTAATCCCCACATTTAAACAGTACGGGCTCTCTTCTTAATTTTTCCCCTGCCCCGGCCCCAAATTTTTTTTCTCTCAGTGTCCAAAAAAAAAAATTAAATGGGAAGAATCTTTTTTGAAAAGAAATCAATTTTGGGAAAAAAAACCCTAGCTGGGACGTCATAGGGGGGAAGGGGGTTACCTTTTCCATAATAAATTTAAATTTGAATTTTGATAATAATGAAAAAGGGGGAAAATATTTTTCCTAATGACCCCTTTTTAAAGGGGGGGGGGTTATATGCAGTGCCGACCCCAAGGGGTATAAAACGTATTTTTAAAAACAAAAAAAACCTAAAAAATTGCAGGTGCCCCATGATTCAAAATTTTTTAATTTCCCCCTTTTATAAAAAAATTTTAAAAAAATAATAAGAATTTTTCTATGTAAAATTTTTTTTTTATTTTGGGCCGGTTCCCTCACTAAACTTGCTTTTCAAGTGCTGGGGGTGCCCCAAACAAAAAACTTGCCATTGACCATGTGGCCACCCCGGGGCCCGCCCCCCCCTTTTCCTGTGGGGTGTACAACACAAAAAAAAGGGTTTAAGCACAAAATCATTTTAAATTTTTTAAAAGACAATAACCCAAGTACTGTAACTCTAAAATTTCTGAATTCCCCCCTTCCTTTCCGCCTGACCCCTTATCTTTAACCCCCGTTTCCCTTTTTTTTTTTGGGGCTCCTCCCTTTTTCCATGCAACCTTTTTCTTTTACAAACTTATCTATCCTTCCGGGCCTCTGTCTTTCCCCCCCTGCTCTCTCCCTTTTTATCCCCCCCATCTTTTTTAATTGACCCAAAATTTCCTTCCTTTTCCCTTTTGGCCTTTTTCCCCCCCCCTTTTTTATTTTCCCCCTAATGATCTTTCTTTCCCACCCTTCATGCCTTTTTCCCCGACTGCATATCATTGCTCCCTGACCTCTTTTTTTTCCCCTACCTGAAACCTCTTTTATAAGAGCCCCCATGATCCCTTGTCCCCTCATGTTTTACTCATGTCTCTCATACTTGCACTGAAAAAGCTTGTCAACAGTTGAGCCAAAAATTAACTTGCATCTAGTTGTATCCTCTTTTTCTTGCTGTATTTTCACCAACTCTATTTAATCACCCCCAGAACGAAAATCACTGAAAAAGTTTGAAATATGTAAAACCCTTTGGAAATTTTCCATTGTTTATTTTCTGCCCATCTTATTTTACTTGTGACTGTATTAACCCCAAAAAATTCTCTCAAAAAATCTAAACTATATTCCCCTTAGTACCATTTAAACATTAGGATTAGTTGCCTTGCAAAAACATTGCATAATTAGTGGCTTTCTTTTTTTTCCTACCAATTTTATATTACATGTAAGATCCCCTTTTTTGTTTTAAAAAAAAAATAAAAAAATTAACTGAAGTGGAAAGAGTCTGATAGTCTGAGACAGCATACAATATGCTTGGGTAATAACTATACTTTTAAACAGACCTGACCAAAACAAAGTGGCACTAATTTTTTCCCCCAATGGGATGAAATATATTACAGTATATTATCAATTAAGTTGCCCAACCCCAAGAGGGGTGTACTTTCAAAACAGTGGACCCCCCCGGTTAGTGCCCCAAATCAACAATTATGTAAGGGATTTTTTTTAAATGCTTTTTAAGTGGTTTTTTGGGGGGAAAAGGACTAATCTAATTTCATTATTCCTTTTGGGAGCAAATTCGTTGGTAAATTGGGGCTTTACAGCATTCTGGGCAAAAAAAAGACGTAACCGGGGTCCACTGTAATCATGTTTTTTTAATCCCAGACATAAGACAGAAGTTTTTTTATCTTAAAAGGTTCACAGATGGGGTAAAAATACAACTATCACCAAACTTTAGGTATACCGGAATTGGGGGTTTTTCCGGGGGAACACCCTCATGGCTTGGTCCATGATCCCCGGGCCCCGCAGTGGATCGTTTGATCAACCCCGGGTATTACTACGGGTTTTTATCTCCCCCATATAACCATAGCTCCAACTGGTCAGGTGCTGACTTTGGGGGCCCGTCCCTTCCTTTTTTAAGACAGCCATGGGTCTGTTAATCTCCCCTTTTTTATGATAGGAGGCAGTTGAAAGTCATGGGCCCTTTTCACCTTAAGTGCTATCTCACATCAAAATACATTTTTAGTAAACTTATACACCAATAGCCCCCCCAAAAATTTTTCAATGTATCAAAAAAGCTGTGTTGGGGAAGCAGGGAGCAGTGAGAAGGTTGTGTTGGGGGAAAAAGTGAGAGGGAAAAAGGTTGTGTTGGGGAAGCAGTGTAACAGTAAGAAGTAAGGGGGTTTGTTGGGGGGAAAAAGGGGCAGTGAGAAATGATTGTGCTGGGGAAGCAGTGTAGGAAGAGAAGGGGGGGAACAGTGTAAAGGGAAAATGGGGGTTTGTTAAAAAAGGAGCAGTGAGAAGAAGGTTGTGTTGGGGCATGTAACAGTAAAATAAGGGTTTGTGCTGGGAAGCATTGAGAGAAGGTTGTTGGGGGGAACAGTGTAACAGTAAGAAGTAAGGTTGTGTTGGGGAAGCCGTGAGTGAGAATTAAGGGGTTTGGGGGAAACAGGTAACAGTGGGTTTTTTTTGGGGAAGCCGGGAGCAGTGGGTAAGGTTGTGTTGGGGAAAAAGTTTAAAAAGAAGGTTTGTTGGGGGGAACCGGGAGCAGTGAGAAAAAAAGGTTG
>WNWK01023542.1:5000-30961 GCA_009830355.1 Cherax destructor
CACACCCATACTAGAGCATTGGTATAACTATACTCTCATACATTCCCCTCTTTACTTTCATGTAGTAAATAAAGATATTGTTATTACCTGGAGAGGGTTTCGGGGGTCAGTGCCCCCGCGGCCCGGTCTGTGACCAGACCTTAGTAAGACGCATGTTCAACAGGTATCTTTATTGTTGGAACGTTTCGCCTACACGGCTGGCTTCATCAGTCAAATACAGAGAATAAACTGGAGGTAGCAGCAGAAGTGGCAAGGTAAAGATGAAGTAATCAGTCCATCAACCTTTGAGAGAGAATTAGATGGTCAATCCCTCAGCCAGTAGATCTCCTGCAGTGCTCTTCCTTGTGTTCTTGTGTGTGATTTCATTTGTTGTACCACAGGCGAAATTTATTGCACTGTATCAAATCTGTTGTTCTTAATCTAGATAGAAATAGACAGTCCTCGGTGTGAACTTCCAAATCCTATATATGTCTTTCCCTCGTGCAACTATGTACAACTATGTACTCCCGTGTATATCTATGTACTCCCGTGTACAAGTGTGTACCTCAAGGTCACTCCAAGGGACTACATATGTAAGAAATAAGTTTCTGTAACGATTTTGCCGCTGAAGCAGTTAGTGGCTAGTTTGTGCACCTCGTATCCATCCTGTAGATGGTAGTGGCTAGTTTGTGTACCTCATATCCATCCTGTAGATGGTAGTGGCTAGTTTATTGTGTACCTCATATCCATCCTGTGGATGGTAGTGGCTAGTTTATTGTGTACCTCATATCCATCCTGTGGATGGTAGTGGTTAGTTTATTGTGTACCTCATATCCATCCTGTGGATGGTAGTGGCTAGTTTATTGTGTACCTCATATCCATCCTGTGGATGGTAGTGGCTATTTTATTGTGTACCTCATATCCATCCTGTGGATGGTAGTGGCTAGTTTATTGTGTACCTCATATCCATCCTGTGGATGGTAGTGGCTAGTTTATTGTGTACCTCATATCCATCCTGTGGATGGTAGTGGCTAGTTTATTGTGTACCTCATATCCATCCTGTGGATGGTAGTGGCTAGTTTATTGTGTACCTCATATCCATCCTGTGGATGGTATTGGCTAGTTTATTGTGTACCTCATATCCATCCTTGGATGGTAGTGGCTAGTTTATTGTGTACCTCATATCCATCCTGTGGATGGTAGTGGCTAGTTTATTGTGTACCTCATATTCATCCTGTGGATGGTAGTGGCTAGTTTATTGTGTACCTCATATCCATCCTGTGGATGGTAGTGGCTAGTTTTTTTCGGTTAGATTGTCGTACATTAGACGTAATTGCATTCCATAACTCCATTAAAAGAAATCACACAAGAAGGCCACAAAAACTCTGGAATCGTGACTTGTAACCTTGAGGCCACTAAGCAGACTGTTTAACACTCAAATATTCATGGTCGTCATCGTTGTGTTGGCGTCACTGAGGACGGTCTTCAGCCAAAGCGAAATGCTAACGAAGCTTAGGGTGTGCTGACACAAGAGCAGTAATACGACTTGGGTTGCTCACACAGAAACTATCATTATAGTGTTAGTAGACAACGTAGACGAAATATAACGAAGACAGTCGCTCTTCTAGAGCGATATGTAATCGCAACTGGCAATCACAAATAGGTAAATCACAAGCAATCACCGAAAGGGAGTCAGAAATGGGTAAGGAAACGCACAGTAACCGTGAAATCAAGCCAATTTCGACCCCTGAATCCACAAACGAGTACACACGAAATGCAATACTCTCAACATTGATAATTAAGACACGTGCACAACAGTTGGGTATCAATATTGTTGAAAAGTTTCGTCTACACAGTGGACTTCTTCAGTCAGATACAGAGGGAACAAGTGTAGTAGTGAAATGAAGATTATGCAATCAGTCTATCAACCTTGGACTGTTGCACATGTCTTAATCATCAACATTTGCAACATAACTCAACATTACCTATACCTCTACGCTTCACACCACTACACCAGTGTATACAATACCACACTACACTTACACCAGCCTATACTAAACTATTTACACCCCCTAATTTCAACTTTTCTTACGGTCTGTAAGGCACACCATCTATTTACACGTTTAATATCAAAAACTTTCCTCTATTCTCCTTACAGAGTTGAGTGTCACACTATCCATTACAACTTCAAGATCGACATTATTTTCTTGCAGTAGTCTAGACACTGAGGCCATTTATTGCAAAGGTTTATTGCTGCACTCTGTACTTGACTATAGTAAAATGTCCTTGAGTGGCAATAAGTTTTTGTTGTAAATTTCTTAAAAGGCACTTAGCAAAATAAATATAAACACATACATACTGTGTGTGTATATATATATATATATATATATATATATATATATATATATATATATATATATATATATATATATATATATAAAGGTGGTACCACCTCTAGAACTTGCTGGTGACCCTCATCCTCAGAGAAGACAATAAACGGACCTCAGAGAAAACTCGAGGTTCTCCCCGGAGCTGTAAGAATATTTTCTTCTTCTACCACTCCCTATATATATTATATGAGTGCTTTATTAATAGACAGAATACATTGACAGAAAACACAAACATGAACATGAACATTGGTACAATATATCAAAGATTATGAATCTCCTCCAGCTCCTCCGAAGCCGGACGCGAGCCCAGTATGCAGCATGCATTTCCCCTCTGGATGGCCACGCTGAGGCGCTGGAACATGAAAGTTGCTGCCCTTGGGTCCCTGGTGATCTCGATGAGTCTGGAACCCAGTTCTTTAAGGAAACGTGTTGCATTTTTTCCTCATGATCCCAAGGTCTCTGATCCTACTGGGACAAATTGATACTGTTGGCTTATGTCCCTGTACTTGCCGATCTTGTACTCCTCCCTGTGGTCAGCAGCTCCTCCCTGTCGCCCGACACTGTGATGGATGTAGGTGTCAGCCAGTGTCGACACACAGGTATAGTCCCATGCTAAGAGCTTGCCATTCTTCCAAGGATAGATGGTGATCCGTCGGGGCGGTTTGCTGGATTGTTGGTATTGTTGGCTGCTAGTGATCGGGGCTCTCTCTCGGCTGGGCATCCAGCTGTAGCAAGGGTTCTCTTTATGATGTCGTTGACTTCATTGAGTCTTGCATGCCAGCCCTTGGTTTTGGAACAGTTTAGACCATGTAGACCATATTGGTCGGCTTGTGCATCGCCGCAAATACACGTATATTCCGTGTGAATTGGGGCAGCAAGGCGCAGAGCCACTGCAATACGGAGGGTCTTAGGGTCGAGGCGTGTTCCCATTGCCGAAATGGGAACTGTTTGGAGGAAGTCCCCAGGGTGATGTTCACTCACAGCCAGGAGATGGGCAGTCTCCCTGTGTGATACAGCCCTAAGCATGTTGGAAAACATCTTTTCAGTGATGGGGCCATCCCAGCTTGACTGTTTGTAGGTCAGTTCTTCACTAGGTTTTGATGCTGGAGCAGCAAGAGTCTCCCATTCAGTGATGGCAATGACATAGCTAGGGTCCTGTATTCCTGCTGAATCACTGAGGTTGTCTGGAAGAATTTGTTTTATTAACTCATTTGATGCTATATATATATATATATATATATATATATATATATATATAGTAAGGGAGAAAAAGTTAGCATATGAGAGGTTTTTTTACAAAGTAGAAGTGATGCAAGGAAGGAAGAGTATATGGAGAGAAAAAGAGAGGTTAAGAGAGTGATGAAGCAATGTAAAAAGAGAGTAAATGAGAGAGTGGGTGAGATGTTATCAACAAATTTTGTTGAAAATAAGAAAAAGTTTTGGAGTGAGATTAATAAGTTGAGGAAGCCTAGGGAACAAATGGATTTGACAGTTAAAAATAGGAGAGGAGAGTTATTAAATGGGGAGTTAGAGGTATCGGGAAGATGGAGGGAATATTTTGAGGAGTTGTTAAATGTTGATGAAGACAGGGAAGCTGTGATTTCCTGTATAGGGCAAGGAGGAATAACATCTTGTAGGAGTGTGGAAGAACCAGTTGTGAGTGTGGGGAAAGTTCGTGAGAAAGTGGGTAGAATGAAAGGGGGCAAGGCAGCTGGGATTGATGGGATAAAGATAGAAATGTTAAAAGCAGGTGGGGATATAGTTTTGGAATAGTTAGTGCTATTATTTAATATATGTATGGAAGAGGGTAAGGTACCTAGGGATTGGCAGAGAGCATGTATTGTTCCTTTGTATAAAGGCAAAGGGGACAAAAGAGAGTGTAAAAATTATAGGGGAATAAGTCTGTTGAGTGTACCTGGTAAA
This sequence comes from Cherax destructor, assembly GCA_009830355.1. Classification (NCBI taxonomy): domain Eukaryota; kingdom Metazoa; phylum Arthropoda; class Malacostraca; order Decapoda; family Parastacidae; genus Cherax; species Cherax destructor. The sequence goes on from WNWK01023542.1 coordinate 9,293, forward strand.
GTGTATGGTAGAGTTATTGTTGAAAGAATTAAGAGTAAGACAGTAAGCAGGATAGCAGATGAACAATGGGGCTTTAGGAAAGGTAGGGGGTGTGTAGACCAAGTGTTTACAGTGAAACATATAGGTGAACAGTATTTAGATAAGGGTAAAGAGGTTTTTGTGGCCTTTATGGATTTGGAAAAGGCGTATGATAGGGTGGATAGGGGGGCAATGTGGCAGATGTTGCAGGTGTATGGAATAGGAGGTAGGTTACTGAAAGCAGTGAAGAGTTTTTATGAGGATAGTGAGGCTCAGGTTAGAGTGTGTAGGAGGGAGGGGGACTATTTCCCAGTAAAAGTGGGCCTTAGACAAGGATGTGTGATGTCACCGTGGTTGTTCAATATATTTATAGATGGGGTTGTAAGAGAAGTGAATGCGAGGGTCTTGGCAAGAGGTGTTGGGTTAAAAGATAAAGAATCAAATACAAAGTGGGAGTTGTCACAGTTGCTTTTTGCTGATGACACTGTGCTTTTGGGAGATTCTGAAGAGAAGTTCCAGAGGTTGGTGGATGAATTTGGTAGGGTGTGTAAAAGAAGAAAATTGAAAGTGAATATAGGAAAGAGTAAGGTGATGAGGATAACAAAAAGATTAGGTGACGAAAGATTGGATATCAGATTGGAGGGAGAGAGTATGGAGGAGGTGAATGTATTCAGATATTTGGGAGTGGACATGTCAGCAGATGGGTCTATGAAGGATGAGGTGAATCATAGAATTGATGAGGGGAAAAGGGTGAGTGGTGCACTTCGGAGTCTGTGGAGACAAAGAACTTTGTCCATGGAAGTAAAGAGGGAAATGTATGAGAGTATAGTTATACCAACACTCTTATATGGGTGTGAAGCATGGGTGATGAATGTTGCAACGAGGAGAAGGCTGGAGGCAGTGGAGATGTCATGTCTGAGATCAATGTGTGGTGTGAATATAATGCAGAGAATTCGGAGTTTGGAAATTAGGAGGAGGTGCAGGATTACCAAAACTATTATCCAGAGAGCTGAGGAGGGTTGTTGAGGTGGTTCGGACATGTAGAGAGAATGGAACGAGACAGAATGACTTCGAGAGTGAATAAATCTGTAGTGGAGGGAAGGCGGGGTAGGGGTCGGCCTAGGAAAGGTTGGAGGGACGGGGTAATGGAGGTTTTGTGTGCGAGGGGCTTGGACTTCCAGCAAGCATGTGTGAGCGTATTTGATAGGAGTGAATGGAGACAAATGGTTTTTAATACTTGACGTGCTGTTGGAGTGTGAGCAAACTAACATTTATGAAGGGATTCAGGGAAACCGGCAGGCCGGACTTGAGTCCTGGAGATGGGAAGTACAGTGTCTGCACTCTGAAGGAGGGGTGTTAATGTTGCAGTTTTATAACTGTAGTGTAAAGCACCCCTCTGGCAAGACAGTGATGGAGTGAATGATGATGAAAGTTTTTCTTTTTCGGGCCACCCTGCCTTGGTGGGAATCGGCGGATGTGTTAATAAAAAAATAAAAAATAAAATATATATATATATATATATTTTATATATATATATATATATATATATATATATATATATATATATATATATATATATATATATATTATAGGGAAGATTATTTTTAAGTGAATGTGTATGCAGATATATGTATTAAAGATGAGATGGATTTTTAACTTAAATGTTGAGGAGCTTATTGAATGTTAGTGGATGATAATGTTAGAATATTGTTCAGGATAGTGACCCCATAGTTTGATGTGTTTAGAAGACAACTCTGCAAGTTATGGCGGACGAGGAGGAGGCTAGATGGATGCAGATGACGTGTATGAGAGTAATATACAGTGTGTATATTGTATGGCAGAATAAGGTGTGAGAAGTTAAGACTTTCTGATGCTTTGAAAAGTATTCTCTCTCTCACCCTCTCACCTCTCTCTCTCTCTCTCTCTCTCTCTCTCTCTCTCTCTCTCTCTCTCTCTCAGTATAACATACGGGTGTAGGTCAATACATGGTCTGGTTAGAAGTATATAATTATACCTTTCAGACTTATGGTATATTACCCACCTCCAGACCCATGTTCCAGCAATACCCCATTATCCTAGTGACATGCCCCCTCCCACCATAACCCTGCCACACCCCCCTCCCTGCCTTCCCTTTCCTGCCCTTCCCTCCCTACCTTCTCCTTCCTACCTTCCCATGCCACCCTTCCCCTCCCTGCCTACCCCTCCCTGCATTCCCCTCCCTTCCTTCCTTTTCCTGCCCTTCCCTCCCTACCTTCCCCTCCCTGCCTACCCCTCCCTGCCTACCTCTCCTTGCCTACCCCTCTCTGCCTTCCCTTTCCTGCCCTTCCCTTCCTACCTTCTCCTTCCTACCTTCCCATGCCACCCTTCCCCTCCCTGCCTACCCCTCCCTGCATACCCCTCCCTGCCTTTCCTGCCCTTCCCTCCCTACCTTCTCCTTCCTACTTTCCCATGCCACCCTTCCCTCCCTGCCTACCCCTCCCTGCCTACCCCTCCCTGCCTACCCCTCCCTGCCTTCCCTTTCCTGCCCTTCCCTCCCTACCTTCTCCTTCCTACCTTCCCATGCCACCCTTCCCCTCCCTGCCTTCCCTCCTCCATTCCCCTCCCTGCCTTCCCTTTCCTGCCCTTCCCTCCATACCTTCTCCTTCCTACCTTCCCATGCCACCCTTCCCCTCCCTGCCTACCCCTCCCTGCATTTCCCTCCCTGCCTTCCCTTTCCTGCCCTTCCCTTCCTACCTTCTCCTTCCTACCTTCCCATGCCACCCTTCCCTCCCTGTCTACCCCTCCCTGCCTACCCCTCCCTGCCTTCCCTTTCCTGCCCTTCCCTCCCTGCCTTCCCCTCCCTGCCTTCCCCTCCCTGCCTTCCTCTTTACTTTTCTCTAACTCTTTCAAATAGCAATTTGCTTTCATAAAATCATCTATTTTTTCAAAGTATTTCACTGTGTTATTTTCCTATATGTTCAAAGCAGAGATCAAAGTGAAATGTTACTTTAAGTTAAGATATGTTGACTTTGATTTGGGTATAGTTAAGCGGATTAAGTTGAATTAGTGTGTGCGTTTCTGCGTGCGTGTGTGTACTCACCTAATTGTACTCACCTAATTGTGGTTGCAGGGGTCGAGACTCAGCTCCTGGCCCCACCTCTTCGCTGTCCGCTACTGGGTCTCTGCTCTCCCTGCTCCATGAGCTTTATCATACCTTGTCTTAAAACTATGTATGGTTCCTGCCTCTACTATATCTTTATCTAGACTATTCCACTTCCTGAATACTCTGTGGCTGAAGAAATGCTTCCTAACATCCCTTTGACTCATCTGAGTCTTCAGCTTCCATTTGTGTCCCCTTGTTTCTGTGTTCCCTCTCTGGAACATCCTGTCACTGTCTACCTTGTCGATTCCCCGCAGTATTTTGTATGTCGTTATCATGTCTCCTCTGACCCTTCTTTCCTCCAGTGTCGTTAGTCCTATTTCCCTCAACCTTTCTTCATAGGACAGACCCCTGAGTTGTGGAACTAACCTTGTCGCAAACCTTTGCACTTTCTCTAGTTTCTTTATGTGCTTGACCAGGAGTGGGTTCCAGACTGGTGCTGCATATTCTAGTATGGGCCTGACGTACACGGTGTACAGTGTCTTGAACGATTCCTTGTTAAGTTAACGGAACGCTAATCTTAGGTTTGCCAGTCGCCCATATGCTGCCGCAGTTATCTGGTTGATGTGTGCCTCCGGAGACGTGCTTGGCGTTATACTCACCCCAAGGTCTTTCTCCTTTGCCGAGGTTTGTAGCCTTTGTCCGCCTAGCCTGTACTCTGTCAGTGGTCTTCTTTGCCCTTCTCCGATCTTCATGACTTTGCATTTGGTGGGATTGAATTCGACAAGCCAGTTGCTAGACCAGATGTCAAGCTTGTCCAGGTCTATTTGAAGTCCTGCTTAATCCTCTTCCGATGTGATTCTTCTCATTAATTTCACATCATCTACGAACAGAGACACTTCTGAGTCTATCCCGTCCGTCATGTCATTTACATATACCAAGAATAGCACTGGTCCTAGGACTGACCCCTGCGGTACACCGCTCGTCACAGGCGCCCACTGTGATACCTCATCACGCACCATGACCCGTTGTTGCCTCCCTGTGAGGTATTCCCTGATCCATTCCAGTGCCCTTCCTGTTATTCATGCTTGTTGTTCCAACTTCTTTACTAATCTCATGTGAGGAACTGTGTCGAATTCCTTCCTGCAGTCCAGGAAAATGCAATCAACCCACCCTTCTCTCTCTTGCCTTACCTCTGTTACTTTATCATAGAACTCAAGAAGGTTTGTTACACAGGATTTGCCTTCCCGGAATCCGTGCTGTCTGGTGTTTATTATTCTGTTCAGCTTGAGGTGCTCCACCATTCTTTTCCTGATGATTTTCTCCAGGACTTTGCACACTATACATGTAAGTGACACTGGTCTATAGTTTAGTGCCTCTTTTCTGTCTCCTTTTTTAAAAATGGGGACTACGTTGGCCTTCTTCCATACCTCAGGTAGCTGCCCAGTTTCAAGGGATGTGTTGAATATAATGGTAAGTGGCACACTCAGTACCTCAGCTCCTTCCCGAAGAACCCACGGGGAGATATTGTCCGGACCCATCGCCTTTGAGGTATCAAGGTCACTGAGTAACTGCTTCACCTCCTCCTCAGTTGTGTGTATGCCCTCCAGCACTTGATACATCCCTTGTTGGTGATGCACCCCGTCCTGTCTACCCAGCTGCCTTCCTTCCTCTACTGTGAATACTTCCTTCAACCTCAAGTTGAGCTCCTCACATACCTCTTGATCATTGCTTGTGAGTTCCCCATCTTCTCTCCTCAGCCTTATCACCTGGTCCTTGACTGTTGTCTTCCTTCTGATGTGACTGAACATCAGTTTCGGGTCGGACTTAACTTTCGATGCTATGTTGTTTTCGTACTGTTTCTGGGCCTCCCTCCGTACTTGTGCATACTCGTTTCTAGCTCTTCTACTAATCTCTTTGTTTACTTGGGTTCTTTGCATTCTGTACCTTTTCCATTCTCTGACACTCTTGGTCTTTGCCTCCCTGCACCTTTGGGTAAACCAGGGGCTCTTTCTGGCCTTCCCGTTTAATCTTTTTCCTCTGGGTATAAACCGTTCCTCTGCCTTCTTGCACTTTGCCCCTACGTATTCCATCATTTCATTTATTGTCTGTCCTTCCATTTCCCTTTCCCACTGAACCTCCTGCAGGAAATTCCTCATGCCCGTGTAGTTTCCTCTTTTAAAGTCTGGTTTGTCTCTATCAGTACTGTTTTCCCTCTCGACCTGTAGCTCTACAATGTACTCAAAGCTCAGCACCATATGGTCACTGGCTCCCAGGGGGCTCTCGTGTGTTATGTCTTCAATATCTGAGCTGTTCAGGGTGAATACAAGGTCCAGTCTTGCTGGTTCGTCTTCTCTCACTCTGGTCGTGTCCCTGACATGTTGGTGCATCAGGTTTTCTAGTACCACGTCCATCATCTTGGCTCTCCAAGTTTCTGGACCCCCACGTGGTTCTTGGTTCTCCCAGTTGATCTCCCTGTGGTTGAAATCTCCCATGACCAGTAGCTTCGCTCTGCTCATGTGTGCTTTCTTGCCACCTCCGCCAGGTGTCCACCATCGCTCTGTTGTTCTCATCATATTCCTCACCTGGCGTGTGTGTGTGTTTGTGTGTGGTGTGCGTGTGTGTGTGTGTGTGTGTTTGTGTGTGGTGTGCGTGTGTGTGTGTGTTTGTGTGTGGTGTGCGTGTGTGTGTGTAGTGTGTGTGTGTGTGTGTGTGTGTGTGTGTGTGTGTGTGTGTGTGTGTGTGTGTACACTCCCGCACACAAGAAATTGGATATACAATTTTCTCCATTTCGATCAAACCTGATTACCTCCCATTTCCCAGGCAGAGAATGATCCTACGGGTTTTGTGCTTTCCCATGATTATAGTAACGATAATTTATGTTGTGCTTGTTGTAGTCCTGCCTCCTCTTGTGTATATTCCAACCACGTGTTGGGGTCTTGTGTATATTCCAACCCCTTGTGGGGGTCTTGTGTATATTCCAACCCCTTGTGGGAGTCTTGTGTATATTCCAGCCCCTTGTGGGGTTCGATCCTTCCTCGACCTTATAACATCATTCCTCTTCCAAGCTCTTATACTGCCCAGGATCCCGCTCGAAGCTTCTATATCAACACTGACTCTTTTTGTGTGTGTATCAAGGTGTTTAATCTTCCCTCTCCCTCACCCAGTTAACCTTTCTCAGTTACTCATCTCTTCCCTATAATAGAGTGAGGAAATAGCCTGGGTCCTGTGTTCGTGAACGCCTCAGATTTGTTGGTGAGTAAGACGGGTGAGAATTTGCTTTGAACACGGCTAAAAACGCTCCCGAGAACGGCACCATAACTCTAGCCATACACAATACCGTGGCTGCAACAATACACAATACCGTGGCTCCAACAGTGTACAATACTGTGGCTATAACAATGTACAGTAACGTGGCTGCAACAATACATAATACCATGGCTGCAACAATACACAATAACATGGCTGCAACAATACACAATACCGTGGCTGCAACAATGCACAATACCGTGGCTGCAACAATACACTATACCATGGCTGCAACAATACACTATACCATGGCTGCAACAATACACAATACCGTGGCTGCAACAATACACAATACCGTGGCTGCAACAATAGACAATACCGTGGCTGCAACAATACACAATACTATGGCTGCAACAATACACAATACCGTGGCTGCAACAATACACAATACCGTGGCTGCAAAAATGCACAATACCGTGGCTGCAACAATACACAACACCATAATCACTTCTAAATGATGAAGGTCCCAAGACCGAAGCATTTTATAATAAGTTTGTCCAATTGTTTACTCCCAGGTCTTTCCAAACCGAAAATCATTACTGCCAATGGCTGTTTTAATCTAACCTTGGGTAAATAAATGGAAAAAAACCATCATGAAAGAGGTTCAAAGGGCAACCACCATTATAAATTTTCTGGCAAGAGTCGCGAATGACCTGGAAAATGTTGGAAAATGACCAGCAAAAAAATGTATATAGGGAAAATATATTATACACGTAAATTATAGGAGAATGAGGAAGGTTATTATATTGCAGGTTACATATAAATAACTTTACCTAAATACACGATACTGGAGAGAGGAAGACAGGACAGGGAAGGAAAAAAGATTAAAATTAATGAAGTTAGCTCATACGCTGAGAGGTGTATTACACTGTATATACACTCAGTATTTTAATCCCTATTTTAGATGTTAATGTATGATTATCTGGTGGAAAGGTGAGGTGTAGCAATGACCCTCGTGTAGTAGATAGGATTTAAACCCTCATTAACCAACCAAGTCAGTAGTTGAGAATGACAGGTATTGCCCATAAGTATAGCAGACACTTGTTGCTCTATATCGTGACTTTATAAAGCTCTGTATTGAGCGAAACGTCTGTTATGTTGTCTAATCTTTCCTAGTGCCTCTCGACTTTGCAGATTCAGCTGGTCGAAACAAAATTAATTTCAGTTCAGATTTAGTACTCCTGCCGGAGACCTTGATGCTGAGGGGCTCTTGATTGGCTTTCCCTTGTAACCCAGGTGGGTTTACAACCGTGCTGGGTATAAGCAACCCAGTGTCCAACCCCTTCATGTGTCCTACCCTCCCATGTCCTATCCTCCCATGTCCCTTCCTTTCTTCCTTGTCTTAACGATTTTCACAAGGGCGGCCAAGTTTTGCAATAAGTTTGGTGGGTGGCGAGCAATATATGTGGTAATTTGAAGCTCAGGACACCACCTCCTGACGCAGTGCCATCTGCGCCTTCCACTGGGACCTCCTGCACCAGCTGCCACTCTCAGAGGACTTCGAAGCAGCACCTGGAGAAGGTGAGGATTCGTAACACCTGTTAGCTCTGTCTACTACGAGTAGAAGTAGGGTCTCCTTCGGTTGTGGCAACCGGAAGAGGACTTCGAAGCTATCTGGGGAAGGTGAGAATTCATTATTCCTATCTACTTTCTGTAGATGTAGGTTCTTCATTTGGGGCAACAAAAAGAGGACTTCGAAGCTATCTGGGGAAGATGAGAATTCATTATCTCTATCAACTCTGTGTAGAAGTTGGTCATTCTTCAGTTGTGGCTGCAAAAGAGAACTTCGAAGCTATCTGGGGAAGGAGAGAATCCAGAACAACACTTATAGAAGCAATGTCTCCTCCAGCAGTGGCAGCAACAGTTGGGAGAGGAATTGGGAGAGGAATACAAGAAGCTTTGATGGGCCTACATAAGTCTTAAAGAAGTAGGTTCTCGGTAGGTCTTCCATCAGTGGGTCCTCCATCAGCCGAAGGACGTACAGGACATCTAGTAACCATCTGGGGAAGGTGACTCTCAGACACACACAGTTGAAATATCTACTACTTATAACAGCTGATTCAATCCCTTCAAGACCTGGCCAAGGACCTGAGCCCTGGATCAGAACCTGAGACCTTGTCGAGGTCCTGAGACTAGTGGAGGTAATTGGGTGAGTATGTCTGGCAGGGGATAACAAGCAGTCATTACCCTGCCATCCTAACGAGGCTCAGGGGAGAGGGAGAGACATGGAAAGGGAGAGACAGAATGAGGGAGAAAAGGGAGAAAGGGGAGGGAGTAAGGAAAATGAGAGGGCAGGGCTAATATTTTTATATATCACGAATGTACAGACCAACAGTGTTCCTACCCTATTCAGTATGATAGTTACAGTGGGAAAAAAAGCTAGCTATGTTTCCGTCAGCCTGAGCTAGGAGGCTTCAGTAGTGCCAGCCTGAGCTGGGAGGCTTCAGTAGTGCCAGCCTGAGCTGGGAGGCTTCAGTAGTGCCAGCCTGAGCTGGGAGACTTCAGTAGTGCCAGCCTGAGCTGGGAGGCTTCAGTAGTGCCAGCCTGAGCTGGGAGACTTCAGTAGTGCCAGCCTGAGCTGGGAGACTTCGGTAGTGTCAGCCTGAGCTGGGAGGCTTCAGTAGTGCCAGCCTGAGCTGGGAGGCTTCAGTAGTGCCAGCCTGAGCTGGGAGACTTCAGTAGTGCCAGCCTGAGCTGGGAGACTTCAGTAGGGCGATGAGGATATCGTCAAGTATTCGACTACGATACAGCAATTACAGCAGGTTTGTTTACAGAAGGACTGGAGTTACTATCACTTGGGAATTACCGTCTCTCAGGATGGTTTGTCCCAAACATAGGAGACGAAGTATTTTAATGAAGATGTCTCCGTCAGTGAGCAAGAAGAATGAGAGAATAGGGGCAAGAGGAATGAAAGATTAGAAGAAAAAAGAATGAAAGGATAGAAGAAATATGAATTAAATAATATAAGAAATAAGAATGAAAGAATAGACGAAATAGGATTGAAAGAAGAAATAGGAATGAAAGAAGAAATAGGAATGAAAGAAGAAATAGGAATGAAAGAATAGATAGGAATGAAAGAATAGATAGGAATGAAAGAATAGATAGGAATGAAAGAATAGATAGGAGTGAAAGAATAAATGGGAATGAAAGAATAGATAGGAATGAAAGAATAGAATAGGAATGAAAGAATAGAATAGGAATGAAAGAATAGAAGAAATAGGAACGAGGAGATAGGGGCAAGAATAGTACAAGGGTGTACACACAATTCAGATCCAATAATTCCTTGGATAAAAGAAAAATACAAATCACAACACCGTGTGGAGACGAATCTTCAGACGATGTTTCGGTCCTTCCTGAAACATCATCAGAATCAGAACTGTAATAAAAATAAGACATCTGAAATCGTAAAGAATTTATTCTTAATTGATAAGAAAGCCAAATAGAGATGAAAAGCTTTCAGTAATTACACTACACAACCCATCGTTTAACGAAGGATTACGTTGATGAGGTTGTTGTTAATGAGTGAATGTAATTAGAGGTTTTAATTGTAAAGTGAATGGTACACAGTACCGACAAGCTGATAAGTAGTTAGGTAACCTTATTCCGAAACGTTTCGCCCCCACAGTAGGCTTCTTCAGTCGAGTACAGAGGAGTGAGCAGAAGCTGTGGAGATGTAAAGGCGATGTCATCAGTCCATCACCCTTGAAGGCGTAGTTTTGAGGTGGTCAGTCCCCCAGCCTGGAGAAGATGAAGCAACAGTATGGAGACTTATATACCGTATTTCGTGCCTTATTAGACGCATTTTTTCCCCATAAAATGTCTCCAAAAAAACCTGCGTCCTATAAACTGAAGGTCAGTGACGGGAGCTATAAGTTTAGGGTGTGGGTTGGGCTGTGGCTCCCCCAGTTACGTCCGATGCCGAGCCATTGAAACTAACACAAGTCTTACAAAATGTGTCTTATAAGCCGCGAAATACGGTGAGGTGCAGATGACGACAGGAGAGGTGGAGCCCACTAGTGCAAGTAAGAATGTCAACAATGAGAGGGCAGATCCCTCTCAAATCCATCCTTTGTCACTTGTAACGAGTGGTAAAGAAAGAGCTAGTGGTCCCAGGCTACCATGGTTGTGGTCCCTGGCTACCATGGTTGTGGTCCCTGGCTACCATGGTTGTGGTCCCTGGCTACCATGGTTGTGGTCTGACCAGTGTTAGTGGTCCAAGGCTACAATGGTTGTGGTCCCAGGCTACCATGGTTGTAGTCTGACCAGTGTTAGTGGTCCCAGGCTACAATGGTTGTGGTCCCTGGCTACCATGGTTGTGGTCTGACCAGTGTTAGTGGTCCCAGGCTACCATTGTTGTGGTCCCTGGCTACCATGGTTGTGGTCTGACCAGTGTTAGTGGTCCCAGGCTACAATGGTTGTGGTCCCAGGCTACCATTGTTGTGGTCTGACCAGTGTTAGTGGTCCCAGGCTACCATTGTTGTGGTCCCTGGCTACCATGGTTGTGGTCTGACCAGTGTTAGTGGTCCCAGGCTACCATGGTTGTGGTCTGACTAGTGTTAGTGGTCCCTGGCTACCATGCTTGTGGTCTGACCAGTGTTAGTGGTCCCTGGCTACCATAGTTGTGGTCTGGCTAGTGTTAGTGGTCCAAGGCTACCATAGTTGTGGTCTGGCTAGTGTTAGTGGTCCAAGGCTACCATAGTTGTGGTCTGACTAGTGTTAGTGGTCCAAGGCTACCATAGTTGTGGTCTGGCTAGAGTTAGTGGTCCCAGGCTACAATGGTTGTGGTCCCAGGCTACCATTGTTGTGGTCTGACCAGTGTTAGTGGTCCCAGGCTACCATTGTTGTGGTCCCTGGCTACCATGGTTGTGGTCTGACCAGTGTTAGTGGTCCCAGGCTACCATAGTTGTGGTCCCTGGCTACCATGCTTGTGGTCTGACCAGTGTTAGTGGTCCCTGGCTACCATGGTTGTAGTCCCTGGCTACCATGGTTGTGGTCTGACCAGTGTTAGTGGTCCCAGGCTACCATGGTTGTGGTCCCTGGCTACCATGCTTGTGGTCTGACCAGTGTTAGTGGTCCCAGGCTACCATGGTTGTGGTCCCTGGCTACCATGGTTGTGGTCTGACCAGTGTTAGTGGTCCCTGGCTACCATGCTTGTGGTCTGACCAGTGTTAGTGGTCCCAGGCTACCATGGTTGTGGTCCCTGGCTACCATGGTTGTGGTCTGACCAGTGTTAGTGGTCCCAGGCTACCATGGTTGTGGTCCCTGGCTACCATGCTTGTGGTCTGACCAGTGTTAGTGGTCCCAGGCTACCATGGTTGTGGTCCTGGCTACCATGGTTGTGGTCTGACCAGTGTTAGTGGTCCCTGGCTACCATGCTTGTGGTCTGACCAGTGTTAGTGGTCCCAGGCTACCATGGTTGTGGTCCCTGGCTACCATGGTTGTGGTCTGACCAGTGTTAGTGGTCCCAGGCTACCATGGTTGTGGTCCCTGGCTACCATGCTTGTGGTCTGACCAGTGTTAGTGGTCCCAGGCTACCATGGTTGTGGTCCCTGGCTACCATGCTTGTGGTCTGACCAGTGTTAGTGGTCCCAGGCTACCATGGTTGTGGTCTGACCAGTGTTAGTGGTCTCTGGCTACCATGGTTGTGGTCCCTGGCTACCATGCTTGTGGTCTGACCAGTGTTAGTGGTCCCAGGCTACCATGGTTGTGGTCCCTGGCTACCATGCTTGTGGTCTGACCAGTGTTAGTGGTCCCAGGCTACCATGGTTGTGGTCTGACCAGTGTTAGTGGTCCCTGGCTACCATGCTTTTGGTCTGACCAGTGTTAGTGGTCCCTGGCTACCATGGTTGAGGTCCCTGGCTACCATGGTTGTGGTCTGACCAGTGTTAGTGGTCCCTGGCTACCATGGTTGTGGTCCCTGGCTACCATGCTTGTGGTCTGACCAGTGTTAGTGGTCCCAGGCTACCATGGTTGTGGTCCCTGGCTACCATGCTTGTGGTCTGACTAGTGTTAGTGGTCCCAGGCTACCATGGTTGTGGTCCCTGGCTACCATGCTTGTGGTCTGACTAGTGTTAGTGGTCCGAGGCTACCATGGTTGTGGTCTGACTAGTGTTAGTGGTCCCTGGCTACCATGCTTGTGGTCTGACCAGTGTTAGTGGTCCCTGGCTACCATAGTTGTGGTCTGGCTAGTGTTAGTGGTCCAAGGCTACCATAGTTGTGGTCTGACTAGTGTTAGTGGTCCAAGGCTACCATAGTTGTGGTCTGGCTAGTGTTAGTGGTCCAAGGCTACCATAGTTGTGGTCTGACTAGCGTTAGTGGTCCCGGGCGACCATGCTTGTGGTCTGACCAGTGTTAGTGGTCCCAGACCATCAGGACCTATTAAGCAAAACGAGTTATGGACTCAATTTCTGACTAATTCAGAGAAGGACGAGTCGATTTATATGTAAATAAACAGAACACACAAATCAATGCCCTTTGTGTGTGTGTGTGTACTCACCTAATTGTGGTTGCAGGGGTCGAGTCACATCTCCTGGCCCCGCCTCTTCACTGGTCGCTACTAAGTCACTCTCCCCCTGCTCCATGAGCTTTATCGAACCTCTTCTTAGTGTGTGTGTGTGTGTGTGTGTGTGTCTGTGTGTGGGTGTGTGTGTCTGTGTCTGTGTCCTGAATAGAGACAAAACTATTTTTAAAAGCATATACCTTTTATAATAAATCATAATTTTCGACCCTTCACAAATTTAATATCTTATGGGTCCGAAACTCTTTTTTACATGGAAAAAATGGCAAGAATTTAGTGTGAAAATTAGATTTTTTTGCCTCGTTTTTCTGCCATTTAAGACAACAGAAGTTTGATTATTCTCAATCACCTGTCTGATGTTGGGTCCAGTTGCTGATTATTAGCGAGAGTGACAATACCCTGGCTGGAACAACCCACAATACCCTGGCTGGAACAACCCACAATACCCTGCCTGGAACAATCCACAATACCCTGGCTGGAACAACACACAATACCCTGGCTGGAGCAACACACAATACCCTGGCTGGAACAACCCACAATACCCTGCCTGGAACAACCCACAATACCCTGGCTGGAACAACCCACAATACCCTGGCTGGAACAACACACAATACCCTGGCTGGAGCAACACACAATACCCTGGCTGGAGCAATACACAATACCCTGGTTGGATCAACATACAGTACCCTAGCTGGAACAACACACGATACCCTGGGTGGAACAACACACAATACCCTGGCTGGAACAACACACGATACCCTGGGTGGAACAACACACAATACCCTGGCTGGAACAACACACAATACCCTGGCTGGAACAACCCACAATACCCTGGCTGGAACAATCCGCAATACCCTTGCTGGAACAACACACAATACCCTGGCTGGAGCAACACACAATACCCTTGCTGGAACAATACATAATACCCTGGTTGGAACAACATACAGTACCCTGGGTGGAACAATCCACAATACCCTGGCTGGAACAACACACAATACCCTGGCTGGAACAACACACAATACCCTGGCTGGAACAACACACAATACCCTGGCTGGAACAACACATAATACCCTGGCTGGAGCAACACACAATACCCTGGGTGGAACAATCCACAATACCCTGGCTGGAACAATACACAATACCCTAGCTGGAACAACACACAATACCCTGGCTGGAACAACACACAATACCCTGGCTGGAACAACTCACAATACCCTGGCTGGAACAACTCACAATACCCTGGCTGGAACAACACACAATACCCTGGCTGGAACAACACACAATACCCTGGCTGGAACAATACACAATACCCTAGCTGGAACAACACACAATACCCTGAGTGGAACAACCTACAATACCCTGGGTGGAACAACTCACAATACCCTAGCTAGAACAACCCACAATACCCTGGCTGGAACAACACACAATACCCTGGCTGGAACAACTCACAATACCCTGTCTGGAACAACCCACAATACCCTGGGTGGAACAATTCAAACCATGTTTTAGGGATTAAAATGTTCTCGTCTGGTGGTGAGGTTAGTCTTAATGACACTCTTGTAGTCGATAGATTTTAAAACCCGGTTTGAGCCTTGAGTTAAATCCGGGTTTTAAGAGGTTTTGAGAGGCAAGCCGGTTTGATACTTGAGATAAAACCGGTTTGCGTCTTATTCTTCAGTGTGGAACGAATGGAACTCCTTAGGGAACACCGAGGTACATGCTGTGTGGAGTGCTAGTGTGCTAGTGGCCTGTTAGGGGATCTTTATGACCTGACCCGCCTGTATTAACCTCACTACCTCGCGGGTAATTAGTGTGTTTAGGACGGTAAATTGATTATAATTTGCCAGGGGAGGGGGAAAAAAAGGCAAATATCCGAAATTTGGGTGTTTAGTGGGGCAAGTTAGAGAGTCAGGAGTAATAGAGGTTTGATTGTAGCATTGCAGGTGACAGTATTGGTGACTTGAGGGTTTGTTTGGTGTGAGTGATGGTGTGAGGGATTGTGATGGTGTGAGGGATTGTGATGGTGTGAGGGATTGTGATGGTGTGAGGGATTGTGATGGTGTGAGGGATTGTGATGGTGTGAGGGATTGTGATGGTGTGAGGGATTGTAGGTAGTGTTGGTTGAGTGAGAAGGCGAGTTGAAGGAGGAGACAGAGAGGGAAGGAAGATAAGAAGGCTGGGACAGGATAAGCTGATATCCAAGTCTGGTTTAAAAGGACAGGTATACCTGGAGTATACCTGGAGAGGGTTTCGGGTTTCAATGCCCCCTCGGCCCGGTCTGTGACCAGGCCACTAGGTTCATACGTCAAGGTCCAAGGACCAAAACGTTTTCTAATGCGTCCTAAACCAATCTGTTTCTCTACCAATTTGTCGGTATCTATTACCAAGGTTTATACCATATCTAAGCGTATATACTGAGCTCTAGCTAGAGCCCTTCCCCTGTAGGAATCTACCTGTACCTCCTACTCATTTCTACAACATTGCAAGCTCCTGAAGACGGGTTGATTGCAACACGAAAGGCCTAGAGCTATCATTCAGCTCCTCCTGTGATTGTTTTGCATACCGAGGGATGTGTATACACAGAGGTGGTGTATATCATCATATATACACCTAAAGATGTATATATCTTAGTTTATATACAACAAGAGGTATATACATCGATTTCATTGAATATATTTTAGGGGTAACTCAAGTGTCCACCACAGACTCGTCTCACTTTATTTACTGACGCGGTTTTCAACTTCTGTTTACAAGTTTTCCCGCGTAAACCTTTTTTTTACGTCAGTTTACCTTACACGTACAAGTTTACAATAACACGTCAGGCAGCGGGGTGTCTTAGTATACCTAAATAACGTTAATATCAGCATGTATATTACCCCTGGTGTAAGGACGTGTCGTACCTGAGCATAAAACTGTGGTTTATCCTTCCTGTTTTTCCTCTGGTAGTGGTTTACTCCGACAGCTGCTGTCAGCAGCTGTCAACAGTTCCTCCTGGACAACAAGCAATAAGATAGGGCGAAATTGTCTTAAATTTGACAGGTATTAGAGATTGTCTCTTGTTCTGACAGGTATTAGAGATTGTCTCTTGTTCTGACAGGTATGAGAGATTGTCTCTTGTTCTGACAGGTATGAGAGATTCGCTTGTTTAAACAGGAAGAGAGAGACAGAGACCGTCTGAGTATTATTCTCTGCTGATATTCCGTCATGCCTTCAGAGTTGACAGGGTCAACATTTGACAAGTTTTCTTGTGATTTTTTGAACTTAGGGCCAATTGTTGCTTGCAATGTAACCAGAGTGCAAAACATTTAACAGGTTTCCGTTTCCAACTGGAATGGGAAGGCATCCCCTCCCTGCATGGTTGCTGTCTACCATCCTTCCCTGCATGGTTGCTGTCTACCATCCCTCCCTGCATGGTTGCTGTCTACCATCCCTCCCTGCATGGTTGCTGTCTACCATCCCTCCCTGCATGGTTGCTGTCTACCATCCTTCCCTGCATGGTTGCTGTCTACCATCCCTCCCTGCATGGTTGCTGTCTACCATTGCTCCCTGCATGGTTGCTGTCTACCATTCCTCCCTGCATGGCTGCTGTCTACCATTCCTCCCTGCATTGTTGCTGTCTACCATCCCTCCCTGCATGGTTGCTATCTACCATCCCTCCCTGCATGGTTGCTGTCTACCATCCCTCCCTGCATGGTTGCTGTCTACCATCCTTCCCTGCATGGTTGCTGTCTACCATTCCTCCCTGCATGGTTGCTGTCTACCATTCCTCCCTGCATGGCTGCTGTCTACCATTCCTCCCTGCATGGTTGCTGTCTACCTCCCTCCCTGCATGATTGCTATCTACCATCCCTCCCTGCATGGTTGCTGTCTACCATCCCTCCCTGCATGGCTGCTATCTACCATCCCTCCCTGCATGGTTGCTGTCTACCATCCCTCCCTGCATGGTTGCTATCTACCATCCCTCCCCTGCATGATTGCTGTCTACCATCCCTCCCTGCATGGTTGCTATCTACCATCCCTCCCTGCATGGTTGCTATCTACCATCCCTCCCTGCATGGTTGCTATCTACCATCCCTCCCCTGCATGATTGCTGTCTACCATCCCTCCCTGCATGGTTGCTGTCTACCATCCCTCCCTGCATGGTTGCTGTCTACCATCCCTCCCTGCATGGTTGCTGTCTACCATCCCTCCCTGCATGGTTGCTGTCTACCATCTGTTGCATGCAAAGAGTATGTAACCTTTATTCGGAGCATGTTAAACACACCCACATAGGCTCCCCTCCAACCAGCGAACCATCGTTAAGGGTTTGGTGATGGGGCCCCATCATCAAATCAACGACTCGGTTCAGCCAATTAAAATGCGAGTTTAACAGTGACAAAGGTGACGTGGTTACCACTCGCGGTTTGTCATTGGAATTCCTGCATAGAGCTGGTTGTGGAAAGTTGTCTGTCTTTTGGCTGCTGCTTATCCTAGACAACTGTGGCGTGCACTAAACACTACTCCTTTGTATATAGTGTACATATGTGTAAATAGCCCTTTGTTATATTTGGTGAAGGAAAAGACAAAAGTCTTATATAATCACAATTACTTGGTGAAGGAAAAGACAAAAGTCTGGAATTAATCTAACTGATTTTTGAAGGAAATACAATTTCAATACATCTACTGTGTTTCTTTGCTCCAAGCTCCCTTTACACTCAGATTAACAGGCCATTGAACCTGAGGTTGTAATATGGGTAGCCTGTCCGGGAGCTGAATTTGGAGACTTAGAGCAGGAGTTGAGCCTAGAGTTGAAGTTCGCGCAGGAGCTAGTCTTATATCTAGATAGCTTGCTATCTGGCATTGCTTACGCTTTGCCAACGCTTCATGAATTTTGTGTCTCATCTTTGCATTCGCTTCGCTATGGTCAGCCTGCTATTGTGAGTATTCTGCAATTTGGTTTGTTATTGTGTATCAGCCTTGCTATTGTGTGTGTGCATATTGGCTTTGCTATTGCATGTCAGCTCTGCTATCGTATGAGTATACTGCAATTCGTACCGTGCATAGCGCTACAGCGTGTTAAAGTTGGGGGTTAATGCCACCTATTCGAGTCAGACGGTTAGTGTCTGAGTTAACCCTACAATATAAAAATTATACACATTGCTGGCAAAAATAATACGTTAGCTGATGTGTTGTCCAGAAGTCCAGAAGTCATTGCATTTAGTTAGGATGTGTTAGGGACTTTGGGTAGAACCAGCCCTTTTTTTCCCCTAGTGGTTTTTTTTTTTTTTAGCGGGGTGTGCCCTGCTACCGACCGCAGGCACCTTGGACCTATGCTAGCCCTACCGTCTGCTGTCTCACTCTTAAGTTTAAAGCTGAACTTTATGTCTCGAGAAAAGTTTAGCTTTAACTAATGAGCGGGATGGTTGAGGGGAAAGGCGGTCCCATTATTATAATGTTCCATGGTGGCACTCTACCCATTTGAGGTGGAAGCCTAGTCCTGAGCCCTCTTGGGGTGTCGGTGTTGCATGCAAAGAGTATGTAACCTTTATTCGGAGCATGTTAAACACACCCACATAGGCTCCCCTCCAACCAGCGAACCATCGTTAAGGGTTTGGTGATGGGGCCCCATCATCAAATCAACGACTCGGTTCAGCCAATTAAAATGCGAGTTTAACAATGACAAAGGTGACGTAGTTACCACTCGCGGTTTGTCATTGGAATTCCTGCATAGAACTGGTTGTGGAAAGTTGTCTGTCTTTTGGCTGCTGCTTATCCTAGACAACTGTGGCGTGCACTAAACACTACTCCTTTGTATATAGTGTACATATGTGTAAATAGCCCTTTGTTATATTTGGTGAAGGAAAAGACAAAAGTCTTATATAATCACAATTACTTGGTGAAGGAAAAGACAAAAGTCTGGAATTAATCTAACTGATTTTTGAAGGAAATACAATTTCGATACATCTTCTACTGTGTTTCTTTGCTCCAAGCTCCCTTTACACTCAGGTTAACAGGCCATTGAACCTGAGGTTGTAATACCATCCCTCCCTGCATGGTTGCTGTCTACCATCCCTCCCTGCATGGTTGCTGTTATGCAGGGTTCTGCATGACATGAAAATATCTGTATATATACAGATAGTGGAGAAGTGTGCCATAATTTTGAGGAAGTAGGACTTAAACATAATAATATTGTATAACCTTTGGATAAATGTCAAACACAATTTTAGAAATATGCTATGCAGTTTGTGGGTACTGTAAATTAGTGTAAACTGTAAAAAATAAGGAAATCCTGCCAGGGATTTATTTTTCAACTGTGTTTGGGGTAGCGGAATAAGCGTCGCTTGGGGCAGTCACGTGGAGCGCAGCATGGGTGAGAGAGAGGCTGGCCAGACGCCGCCTAGTTCAGATAAGTTTTGTAATGTTGCACTCCCTTTTGTGTAGCCAACTCAAGCCATATGCACTTGTATTGTTTACCAGTACACTCCACTGAGCTCTGATATGGTCGGGGCTTGGCAGGATGAGCGTGAACTGAGGAAATAGGTGGAGATGGTCTCCGGTGGAGAGTAGGGGCCAGACCCCATAGGTACATGTGTCTTTGTTTTGAGTGGATGCTCCAGCCGCCAGTTCCTCATGCGCTTGTATTGGGGCGTTTAGGCTAAGAGAAATATGAAGAGGTGTTTTGGAGTGTGTATTGTTAATCTAAATAAATGTATATTTTTCTTAACTAGGAATTTTTGTGTGAACCTTCGGATACCCCAACCCATTGGAGTATTAACTTTTGGTTTAGCGCTTACTGTTTTAACTGGGATAGCCCAGGGAGGCCTAGTTTTACAGGTGATTTGTGTAACTTTTACCCTTTGTCCTTGGACAAGGCATTAGGCCTCAGGGATCCCAATTTCTGCATAACAGTTGCTGTCTACCATCTCTCCCTGCATGGTTGCTGTCTACCATCCCTCCCTGCATGGTTACTGTCTACCATACCTCCCTGCATGCATGGTTGCTGTCTACCATCCCTCCCTGCATGCATGGTTGCTGTCTACCATCCCTCCCTGCATGCATGGTTGCTGTCTACCATCCCTCCCTGCATGTATGGTTGCTGCCTACCATCCTTCCCTGCATGGTGCTGCCTACCATCCCTCCCTGCATGGTGCTGCCTACCATCCCGCCCTGCATGGTTCTTGTCTACCATCCCTCCCTGCATGGTTGCTGCCTACCATCCCTCCCTACATGGATGTTGTCTACCATCCTTCCCTGCATGGTTGCTGTCCACCATCCCTCCCTCCCTGCATGCATGGTTGCTGTCTACCATCCCTCCCTCCATGGTGCTGCCTACCATCCCTCCATGCATGGTTGCTGCCTACCATCTGTGGGGAAAATTCTCCAAAAGAGGGGGGTATCAGCCCTTTGTGCCCTTTTCAAGGGCCCTACCCTTTCCGGCCCTTAGAAAGGGCCATACGGCATATCTGGCTTCGAAAACAACTTAATTAATAACAGATGAAAAGACCGCAATGTGTCACGTGTTGTCTGACCAAGTAGCAACGAGTCTATATGAGTTAATAGACATTTGAGATAAATGTAACTCTTTGCCGTAACAGAAAAGTTACAGGAAACTGCTGTTTCCATTTCTACACTTGACAATACAATCATGTGTTCCAGTGATCAAAGTATTTAGAGAACACAAGCATTTGAATTGCAGCATGTAGCAAGTATTGAAATTGTGGTGATGTCAGTGATGCCAAGCCCCGCTGAGGCACGAGGGCACACAAGGGCGGGAGATTGAACTCTGCCACTGAAGAAACGAGTCATGAGTCCTACGGCGCGAGGTGATTTAACCTAACAAAGACATTAGTCGTACACGTCCGTTCAATTATTCAATCTCCACTAACGTCTGGAAATCGGATAAGAACTCTGTTCCAGCGCGTTTAGTGATTAAAATTGCGGTATATTCAGAAGTGTGCGCAGCTTCTTATTACTGCTAAAAGACAAACGTAGGGAGACAATCGCTAGAGAACTCCATCGAAAACAAGACAGTGACTCATCAGCGTTCTACAAATCAAGACAACGATATCCGGGTGTGAATTAAGGGTCCGTTACAAATACCCAGGTAAGTCTGTTTAGACATAGATGTCACCACCTGCACAGTTAGGAATACATATTTTGTTCTAGGCAGATTTATCATTCACCCGGTCACACGTGGGCGATCCGCCCAAACACCGTGAGTAAACCGCCGTTCAGTCCATTCAATGACTGATTATATGGCTACGCTCCTTTGGGGCAATAATATAAGTCTCGCATAATAAAAGTCTCGCATAATATAAGTATCTACGATCCAAGGTCCTTCGAAAAAATCTGTAAAACTAGTGTTTTTGCAAAAGAAACGAGAATATATGAGTCGCTACTCTCAATCAAAGAGCATGGGAAGCCAGAGCGAGGCTTAGAAAATGCGAGCTGGCAAGCGCTCACCCAAGGTTGGGGGACAGTAGTGGGGGGGACTCCCCCCAGTCACCCAACCCACGCTGGAGCTACCCTCCAATTCTACTTAAGTCAGCGAGTGGCTCAGAAGCGCACAGCTGGTCTGAATGTGTATACGTATACACATAGTTTATATATACACACAAGTGTTTATAAATGTTTATAGACACAAATTAAGAGAAGAAACTGTGTATTATGTTTGTCTCTTATATAATATAGGAAGTTATATTAAGTTTAAACTTTCATTGTAATATTTGACATATGTATGTATATAAACATTGAATATATATGTGTG
>WNWK01023543.1:0-30960 GCA_009830355.1 Cherax destructor
GTATGTTTGGAATTGTGCCAGTGACAGGGGTGTATGTTTGGGGACAGGACAAGATAGTCCTTCAATATTTCGCTAATATCATCTATACTGCTTATTTATCTATCACAATTCATCTAATATGACATAATAAACAATATTAATAACATAGAAACATGACATATACTCTAGAATGAATAAATATCATTATGAATGTGAGGACTGGTGTTGTGGTGTTTGTTGTTGGGTGTATAAGGGCCACTGAAAGATACACCTTACATAGTGATGGCCGCCAGACACACGGCTGTGTTGTCAGTCACCCTATATAACTCCAACAACATTGGAGGAGTTAAGTTTCGTGTCGTCATTTTTCTATCACTTAATCGCTTAACTTACTTGCTACACTGTTAATGCTATACTTTATCGCTTGCTGGCACTATAGCCTTTATCAACTCCTGCTGTTTTAGTATCATAGCATATCGTAGAATCACTTAAGAAGACACTTTCTCCCCTCTCAGCCCCTTACCAAAGGGAAGGCACTAGGAGCTTTCTTGGGGCCCATGGTGGATTATTTAGCAGTTGCAAGCCCTAAAAACAATGGAATAATGACAAAATGTATGGTATGAATGCATGGGTGGCGGTCACTCACTGGTAAACAATGGCACACTGACTCTGAATGGAGTGTCGGGCCGCTCGGGCCACATGTACGCGTCCGGCACGAATTACTAACTCCGAGCAGATCAACGAACACCGAATCAGTATTTTTCCGAAAAAATGTCACGAACTCCGACGCCTACGAACTCTGGGGGTCCATTGTAATCTGTTCCAGAAACCCAAAATGTTCAAAAAAAATACATTTTATAGAGATTAATTTTAGTTTTACATACACATAACAAACATAAATAGTACTTAACCCTTTGACTGTCGCAACTCCCAATCCTGAGGTGTCTCCTGTTGTCGCAAAATTTTTGAAAAAGAAAAATTATTTTTTCTTATGAAATGATACAGAATCTTTTCCCGATGGTAATGCCACCAAAAGTATGAAATTTGATGGAAAACTTATGGAATTACGCTCTAGCGAATTTAGTGATCTCGGCGACATATATGCATTGGCAATTTCACCGACTTTGAGCCCTATTTTCGGCCAATTTCATTGTTCCAGTCGACCAAACTCATAGCTATTTCTTTAGAACTCTATTTTGTTCTATCGATTGAGTACAAGAAACCACCAATTTACTGATTTCAACTACAGTAGACCCCCGGCTAACGATCACCCCGGAAATCGTACATTTGTGCAAGTATAATATTATAAGTGCTTGTGGAAGTGTATTTTTGGGGGTCTGAAATAGACTAACCTACGTGACATTATTTCTTAAGGAAGTAAATTCGTTCGGTAATGGCACTTGAGCAGGCTTCTGCAATGAATTTTGATTGTTAGCCGTGGGTCCACTGTACCCAATAAAGTAGTTAGAAATTGGCAATTTGGCCAATTTCATGCAAAATTAAAAAGTTGTCAATTTCAAAATGGGGTCCAGAATAAACAATGCAGACATTCCTGGCAATAAAATAAGATGTTATCTGTTCATTAGTCATGTCTTTAGGCCCCTCCTATATTACTCTTGCTTTCTATTTTGATTTTTTATTCACACAAAAAATAGAAGATTTGCCATTATGCAGACTTTTGCATTATTGTAAAAATGGTATAAATAATATCAGTGCACTTGTGAAAGAATATTAGACTCGCCAGTTGATGTGTATTGGATGCGTGGCGTGATCTGTTTAATCTTCAACATTGGCAAAAATTGAATATTTCCGCTACTTTGAGCTCAATTTCAAGGTCGTTTCTTTAGAATGTTTTCCATTCTATCAAATGAATCCACAAAAGAGAATACAACCATAAATACTATATGAAAATACACCTTAAAGTCGGCGTTTTAATCCAAAAACACGGTCTTTTTTTTTCTCATTATGCACTGCGTGCTGCAGGATATTTTTTATACAGCGCACACTGACCACACAGACCCATTCTCTCATATGTGGGCCTACCAGCTTTCTCCCACTTGATTTGAAGCCGCTAGAATTTTTGAGTATACAGTGGACCCTCGGTTTTCGTTGAAAATTCTTTTCACAATGCTGTTTGAGTGCTGTTACCGAACGAATTTGTTCCCATAAGAACAAATGTAAATTAGATTAGTCGTTTCAGACCCCCAAAAATACACTAACAAAAGCACTTATGAAAATACACTTACATAATTGTTCGAGTTTGGAGGTGAACGAAAACCGAGGGTCCACTGTATATACAGTAGAACGTCATTTAACACGAGATTATGTTGCACGTTACCGGTATTGCACGATTTAAGATTTGCGACACATTATCATCTTACATGACGTAAAGATGATATTACACGGTTCGGCAGGAGGGGAAAAATTTTGAGCGCATGGTTATTTACTGCCTAAGAATCCTCATGCTTTGAGGAAAAAGGAATTTGTTTTTCCTTCCTGCAAACTGTAAGTTTATTCAGATACACGGGGCCAGGAGCTGAGTCTCGACCCCTGCAACCACAATTAGGTGAGTACAGTTACATACATTATCATACATAGCAGCATATGTGTAGAGAACCTAGGATAACCCAAGTCAGTCAATGGAAATACTGTCACTCTGACTTTTTTGGGTTATCCTAGGTTCTCTACACATATGCTGCTATGTATGATAATCTTCATAACTGTATCTGTGTATACCTGAATAAACTTACTTACAGTTTGTGGGAAGGAAAAAACACATAACCACTCCCACAAGCAGCCTTGTTGTTGTTCAGTGGGGGACACCAACGGGAATCCCTCCCCACCCACCCTGGAACCCACCATCCCAGCATTTGTATGTATTTCATACGCGTCAAAAAAAAGTCCTCTTAGAGAGTGAATTGTGTTTTGAATCATTAAATTAATATATCTTGTATCTGCCAAGCAATCACAGTGTTGCTCAAAGTGGCAAGAAAATGTATAAGCATTTAAGTCTTAGAATTAACGAAGAAAAAGATTAATACAGTAGAACGTCATTTAGCACGAGATTATGTTGCACGTTACCGGTATTGCACGATTTAAGATTTGCGACACATTATCATCTTAAATGACGTAAAGATGATATTACACGGTTCGGCAGGAGGGGAAAAATTTTGAGCGCATGGTTATTTACTGCCTAAGAATCCTCATACTTTGAGGAAAAGGGAATTTGTTTTTCCTTCCTGCAAACTAAGTTTATTCAGATACACGAGGCCAGGAGATGAGTCTCGACCCCTGCAACCACAATTAGGTGAGTACAGTTACATACATTATCATACATAGCAGCATATGTGTAGAGAACCTAGGATAACCCAAGTCAGTCAATGGAAATACTGTCACTCTGACTTTTTTGGGTTATTCTAGGTTCTCTACACATATGCTGCTATGTATGATAATCTTCGTAACTGTATCTGTGTATACCTGAATAAACTTACTTACAGTTTGTGGGAAGGAAAAACAAATAACCATTTCCACAAGCAGCCTTCTTGTTGTTCAGCGGGGGACACCACCGGCCATCCCTCCCCACCCACCCAGGACCCCACCATCCCAGCATTCGTACGTATTTTATACGCGTCACAGTGTTGCTCAAAGTGGCAAGAAAATGTATAAGCATTAAAGTCTTAGAATTAACGAAGAAAGATTAATATTAGACAAGACATAACCCGTGGCAGTAATGAAGTGTTACTTTGTACACATAGAAAGAGGTAAACATAAGTTTGTGACTGACTGACTTGACTGACTGACTTGCTGACTGACTGACTTGACTGACTGACTGAATGACTTGACTGACTGAATGACTTGACTGACTGACTGACTGAATGACTTGACTGACTTACTGACTGAATGACTTGATTGACTTGACTGACTGAATGACTTGACTGACTTACTGACTGAATGACTTGACTGACTGAATGACTTGATTGACTTGCTGACTCACTTGACTGACTGACTGACTTACTTGACTGACTTACTGACTGACTTGACTGACTTACTGACTGACTTGACTGACTTACTGACTGACTTGACTGACTGACTTACTGACTGACTTAATGACTTGACTGACTTACTGACTGAATGACTTGACTGACTTACTGACTGACTTACTTGACTGACTTACTTGACTGACTTACTTGACTGACTTACTTGACTGACTTACTTGACTGACTTGACTGACTGACTTGACTTGACTGATTTACTGACTTGACTGACTTACTGACTACCTGGAGTCTACCTGGAGAGAATTCCAGGGGTCAACGCCCCCGTGGCCCGGTCTGTGACCAGGCCTCCTGTTGGACCAGAGCCTGATCAACCAGGCTGTTACTGCTGGCCGCACGCAGTCCAACGTACGAACCACAGCCCGGCTGATCAGGTACCGACTTGAGGTGCCTGTCCAGTGCCTGCTTGAAGACAGCCAGGGGCTTGTTGGTAATCCCCCTGATGTATGCTGGGAGGCAGTTGAACAATCTTGGGCCCCTGACACTTATTGTGTTGTCCCTCAACGTGCTAGTGGCACCCCTGCTCTTCATTGGGGGGATGTTACATCGCCTGCCGAGTCTTTTGCTTTCGTACGGAGTGATTTTTGTTGCAAGTTTGGTACTAAGCCCTCGAGAATTTTCCATGTGTATATAATAATGTATCTCTCCCGCCTGCGTTCTAGAGAGTACAGGTTTAGGAATTTCAAGCGTTCCCAGTAGTTGAGGTGGTTTATCGCACTTATGCGTGCGGTGAAGGTTCTCTGCACATTTTCAAGGTCAGCAATTTCACCCGCCTTGAAAGGTGTAGTTAGTGTGCAGCAATATTCCAGCCTAGATAGAACAAGCGATCTGTAAAGTGTCAACATGGGCTTGGCATCCCTGGTTTTGAAGGTTCTCATTATCCATCCTGTCATTTTTCGAGCAGATGCAATTGCTTCATTGTTATTGTCCTTGAAGGTGAGATCCTCTGACATGATAACTCCCAGGTCTTTGACATTAGTTTTTCGCTCTATTGTGTGGTTGGAATTAGTTTTGTACTCCGATGAGATTTTAATTTCTTCACGTTTTCCATATCTGAGTAATTTCTCATCATTGAACTTCATATTGTTTTCTGCAGCCCATTTAAAGATTTGGTTTATGTCTGCTTGGAGTCTTGCAGTGTCTTCAACGATGGACACTTTCATACAGATTCGGGTGTCATCTGCAAAGGAAGACACAGCACTGTGGCTTATATCCCTGTCAATGTCTGATATGAGGAATAGGATGGGAGCAAGTACTGTGCCTTGTGGAACAGAGCTTTTCACAGTAGCTGCCTCAGACTTTACTCTGTTGACTACTACTCTTTGTGTTCTACGTGTTAGGAAATTATAGATCCATCTACCAACTTTTCCTGTTATTCCTTTATCACGCATTTTGTGTGCTATTACACCATGGTCACACTTGTCAAAGGCTTTTGCAAAATCTGTGTATATAACATCTGCATTCTGTTTATCTTCTCGAGCATCCAGGACCTTGTCGTAGTGGTCCAGTAGTTGGGACAGACAGGACTGAGTGACTTGACTGACTGAATGACTTGACTGACTGAATGACTTACTTGACTGACTTACTTGACTGACTTACTTGACTGACTTACTGACTGACTTACTTGACTGATTTACTGACTGAATGACTTGACTAACTTACTGACTGAATGACTTGACTGACTTACTGACTGAATGATTTGACTGACTTACTGACTGAATGACTTGACTGACTGAATGACTGGACTGACTGACTGACTGAATGACTTGACTGACTTACTGACTGAATGAGTTGACTGACTTACTGATTGAATGACTTGACTGACAAAATGACTTGACTGAATGACTTGACTGACTGAATGACTTGACTGACTGAATGACTTGACTGACTGAATGACTTGACTGAATGAATGACTTGACTGACTGAATGACTTGACTGACTGAATGACTTGACTGACTGAATGACTTGACTGACTGAATGACTTACTTGACTGACTTACTTGACTGACTTACTTGACTGACTTACTGACTGACTTACTGACTGAATGACTTGACTGACTTACTGACTGACTGAATGACTTGACTGACTTACTGACTGACTGAATGACTTGACTGACTTACTGACTGAATGACTTGACTGACAGAATGACTTGACTGACTGAATGACTTGACTGACTGAATGACTTGACTGACTGAATGACTTGACTGAATGAATGACTTGACTGAATGAATGACTTGACTGACTGAATGACTTGACTGACTTACTGAATGACTTGACTGACTTACTGAATGACTTAAAGTTAGACACTCAGTACCAGAACCTCTTCCATCCACCTCAGCCCAGTAGGGCCACAGCATAACTCTCCACTCTCTTCACAATCATCCACAAACACCAGCACCCACAATTTAAGGTAAATACTATTATTTCTGTTACATTTGTAGTCTTAAGCAGTAAAAACAACATAATACATCACGATAATGAACTACAATTACATATTCACTTTTATTTTTGTAAGATCTGTTGGTCTAAAAAAACTTGTTTGGCTTTTTGGGGACTTCCAGGAACGTAACCCTATTTTTCCCATAAGTTCTGTTAATTATTTAACACGAAATTATCTAACACGACTTTTTTAGGAACATAACTATCGTGCTAAATGACGATCTACTGTATTAGACAAGACCTAACCCGTGGCAGTAATGAAGTGTTACTTTGTACACATAAAAAGAGGTAAACATAAGTTTGTGACTGACTGACTTGACTGACTGACTGACTGACTGACTGACTGGCTTACTTGACTTACTGAATGACTTGACTAACTTACTGACTGAATGACTTGACTAACTTACTGACTGAATTACTTGACTGACTGAATGACTTGACCTGACTTACTGACTGACTTGACTGACTTACTGAATGACTTACTGACTGAATGACTTGACTGACTGACTTACTGTACTTGACTGACTTACTGACTGACTGACTGAATAACTTGACTGACTGACAGACGACTTATTGACTGAATGACTTACTGACTGAATGACTTGACTGACTTACTGACTGAATGACTTGACTGACTGAATGACTTGACTGACTGAATGACTTGACTGACTGAATGACTTTACTGACTGAATGACTTGACTGATTTACTGACTGAATGACTTGACTGACTTACTGACTGAATGACTTGACTGACTGAATGACTTGACTGACTTACTGACTGAATGACTTGACTGACTTACTGAATGACTTACTGACTGAATGACTTGACTGACTTACTGACTGAATGACTTACTGACTGAATGACTTGACTGACTTACTGACTGAATGACTTGACTGACTTACTGACTGAGTGACTTGTCTGACTTACTGACTGAATGACTTGACTGACTTACTGACTGAATGACTTGACTTACTGACTGAATGACTTGACTGACTTACTGACTGAATGACTTGACTGACTTACTGACTGAATGACTTGACTGACTTACTGACTGAATGACGACTGACTTACTGACTGAATGACTTGATTGACTTACTGACTGAATGACTTGACTGACTTACTGACTGAATGACTTGACTGACTTACTGACTGAATGACTTGACTGACTTACTGACTGAATGACTTGACTGACTTACTGACTGAATGACTTGACTGACTTACTGAATAACTTGACTGACTTACTTACTGAATGACTTGACTGACTTACTGAATGACTTGACTGACTTACTGAATGACTTGACTAACTGAATTACTTGACTGACTGAATGACTTGACTGACTGAATGACTTGACTGACTGAATGACTTGACTGACTGAATGACTGAATGACTTGACTGACTGAATGACTTAAAGTTAGAAACTCAGTACAACCATCGACTTCAGTACCAGAACCTCTTCCATCCACCTCAGCCCAGTATGGCCACAGCATAACTCTCCACTCTCTTCACAATCATCCACAAGCACCAGCACCCACAATTTAAGGTAAATACTATTATTTCTGTTACATTTGTAGTCTTAAGCAGTAAAAACAACATAATACATCACGATAATGAACTACAATTACATATTCACTTTTATTTTTGTAAGATCTGTTGGTCTAAAAAAAACTTGTTTGGCTTTTTGGGGACTCCCAGGAAGATAACCCTATTTTTCCCATAAGTTCTGTTAATTATTTAACACAAAATTATCTAACACGACTTTTTCAGGAACGTTACTATCGTGCTAAATGACGGTCTACTGTATATTGTTCACAGACAACTGGTACACAAGCCCTATGCTCGCTGATTTCCTACTTGTGAACAATACTGATATATGTGGAACAGTGAGAAGAAATAGAAAACACATGCCAAAGTTCACTGGAGGAAGTGTAGTGCAGGCATTTCATGCCAATGACATCATGGCACTGTCATGGCATGACAAACGGGACGTGACATTGCTGTCAACCATCCACAGAAACGAGATGGTACAGACAGACAGACTGAGCAGGCTCAACAATGAACCTATTGAAAAGCCAGCTGTTGTCATCGACTATACAAACAATATGCGACTAGTCGACAAGTGTGACATGATGATAGGCTTTGTTGACTGTGTGCGTAGGAGTCGCAAGTGGTATATAAAAGTGTTTTTCCACCTTGTTGACATTGCAATGCTCAATGCCTTCAACATGTACGAAATAAAGACTGGGAAGCGACAACGATATACAGAATTCACCCTAAATGTCATCAAGCAGATAGCGGGAAAGTATGGTACCACACCTATATTTGCCACTCCACAGCGACCTGTCACCCCACAACAGCGACCTGTTACTCCACAACAGTGACCTGTCACTCCACAACCAGAAGGGGAAGTGCCCAACCGAATAATCCCTAACTGTCACTGCCTGATACCATTACCATCTACTCCAAAGAAGAAGTACTCTCAGAAAAAGTGTGTTGTGTGTGCTTACAGTAAACAGCGACCCCAAGTGCGAAAAGACACACGATACATGTGTCAGCAATGTGGAGTGGCACTCTGTATGAATCCATGCTTCTCTTGGAAGCTATACAATACTGAAGTGGTGGACTCTCGTAGAAACATCAAATGGGAAAACCTGTAAAAAAACCCTTTTGCATATATTATATATGTAAACAATAGTAAGTGATTGAACCAGGTGTACAAATTCATTTATCAGTGTGAACATGTGTGTTAGTGACAGTATGATTACTAATTCAGTACCAAACATTTGTGTCTAAACAAGAATTGGCAATGATATCAAAAGATCTGCATCAAAACATTATTATCATAGCATGAAAACAACAGAAAATGGAAAAAAATTGAAAAAACGATAAATGTTTATTGTTTCTGCAAGCGGCAGTGCACCATGTTGCCGACACCACATCATTTAGCACCAACTTTGCGGGCTTATATCTCGGTAAGTACTGGCTCTAAAAAATTTTTTTTTAGCCTGTCCTGTTTATAAAAATGCGCTCTTCATTTAAAAAAAAAAAAAAAAATTTTTTTTTCGAAATATTCGGGGCAGTACGCAGGTGAACGTATATCTACGTGTTAACAGTTTAAGGGTTAAGGTCTTATAGGCTATAATGATACTTACATTCATGAGCTGCTATTCCTGAAAGAAAACTTCACCAGCCCTCTCCCTGGGTTATTTAAACCACAATTACAAAAATATATCATTATATATTCAATGGACTATACATATATACAAAAATTCAGAAAATAATTTTTCATAATAATTAAATACAAAAACCAAATAGCAGTCACATGGCATGGTCCACCTCCACTTTTAACACCCAATTTTCTCCACATCACTCCTACCCTCAGTGTCTTTACACACTATAACTCATGGGTTATGATAGCTGCTTCAATTTAACACCTAACTCCCTTACCTCTGGCACACCATTCTGCCCAGAACATATTAACAAAAGCCCAGTCTCTACCACCAGCTTAACCTGCATCAGCCATCTTGGAAGAGAGAGAGAAAGGAAGGAGGAGTCTCTCTAAGCTCCTCCCACTCCAAAACAAAACAATGAAAAGCAAAAGACTGTCACATTGCACACACTACACATGTACCCACAATACATCTTATTTACTTACACTGAGACATGCAGCTTTATAAACTACTTATTTAAATGTGTGTATTTATAACCTATTATATTGTGTATATTTATAACCTATTATATTGAGAAAATCAAGTTAATTCAGCTTTTTAAGTCTTAAGGGTGGCCTGACCTCAAAACTTCATTAAGCAAAATTGTGATCAATTCAATATAATTAGGTATTCATGTTACTTAATTATATCAATACATGTTGGGTCTTATAGCCCCATAACAGAAAATTAGATAATAAAAGAGGCACAAGGGATACATTATTACAGTTAGGGATGGGTTGATCCCAATTTTTTTACCAATACCGATATGTACTCAATTTTAGGCCGATACTGATACCATCATAAGTAATCGATACCCACCGATACTGATACTTTGGCACACCTCAATTATAATGCTTGAATGATTTTGAAGGAAAAATTAGTAGTGAAGGTGTTGAAGGAAAGCAGTCATATATGGCAGTCACAAGTGTAGTACTGAATTGTTAGGATGCCTTCATTGGGACTTACCTTAATGCTGATGAACAGCTCTTGATTTAAGGACTTTGAGCTACCCTTGCCTGTATGAACCCTGTTGGGCTTAGTGCTTCCGTATGAGTATACATATATTGTTACAGTGTAAAATATTAAACTGACCATGGCTCCTCCTGTGTACACTACAATGAACACATGCAAGTACAGTGGACCCCCGAGTATCGTAATTAATCCGTTCCAGGAGCTAGTACTTAACACAAAGTTTTCGAAATTCGAACCATTATTTCCCATAAGAAATAATGTAAATACAATTAATCCGTTCCACAAAAAAATATTAACATATAAAATAATTAAAAACAATATATATATATACATTTACTTACCTTTATTGAAGAGTTACAGGCATCTGGAAGATAGAGTAATGAGTAATGAAGGTCCTCTTGGGCATTTTCTTCCAAACAGGCCTGTTTCATCACAATTAAACACTTGTTGGGAGAATTTCAGCCTCACGAAGAAATCCCATCCCTGCATGCCTGTACACTCCTGCATGCCTGCTACACTCCCTGCATGCCTGCTACACTCCTGCATGCCTGCTACACTCCTGCATGCCTGCTACACTCCCTGCATGCCTGCACACTCCCTGCATGCCTGCTACACTCCTGCATGCTGCACACTCCCTGCACGCCTGCTACACTCCCTGCACGCCTGCTACACTCCCTGCACGCCTGCTACACTCCCTGCATGCTTGCTACACTCCCTGCATGAATGCTACACTCCCTGCATGAATGCTACACTCCCTGCATGAATGCTACACTCCCTGCATGAATGCTACACTCCCTGCATGAATGCTACACTCCCTGCATGAATGTTACACTCCCTGCATGAATGCTACACTCCCTGCATGCCTGCTATACTCCCTGCATGCCTGCTACACTCCCTGCATGCCTGCTACACTCCCTGCATGCCTGCTACACTCCCTGCATGCCTGCTACACTCCCTGCATGCCTGCTACACTCCCTGCATGAATGCTACACTCCCTGCATGAATGCTACACTCCCTGCATGAATGCTACACTCCCTGCATGCCTGCTACACTCCCTGCATGAATGCTACACTCCCTGCATGCCTGCTATACTCCCTGCATGAATGCTACACTCCCTGCATGCCTGCTATACTCCCTGCATGCCTGCTACACTCCCTGCATGAATGCTACACTCCCTGCATGAATGCTAAACTCCCTGCATGAATGCTACACTCCCTCCATGAATGCTACCACAGGGGTGCCACTAGGAAGCTTCTTTGGACCTATGGTGACTTGTTTCACAGTGACAATCACTAAAGCACCCAAAAAAACACCAAATGTAGTGTGAATGTTTGAAAGAGCACGCTAGGTAATGTTCTCTCAATGGTAAACAACGCTTCACTGGCGGCGTCCTGCGTCCCGCGCAGGCGCGGAGCAGGCGGACAGGTCTAATACGTTACGAAACACGAGCGGTTTTACGATTCTCGAAGTCATAAAAAGCTTACGAAACACGATGTTTATGAAGTAAGAACCTTTCGAAACTCGGGGGTCCACTGTACATTGTTGCAGGAATTTGTGAGAGTCACATGTTAAAGAGTGAGAGTGGAATTTAATCTCTGGGATTATTTAAATCTTACGAACATGTGAAACAGAGAAAGAGCTTTTGGCGATTGTTAGAGATTATCTACAAAGAAACACACAAATGTAATAATGAGAAAATTGTATACATTGCTATTATATTTTAGAATAGCTTTCATGTGTGATGTATAGATGGGTAAATGCTAAAGAAATTGTGTGCAGTGTATGTTAGATCTAAAACAGAATGCAACTTGGAACTGACATGTATATTTTGTATGTAAAGTTATGCATGTATAAAATATGAAAAGTTCAAAGCAATACTTCATAAACTTAACCTATAAAGAATGACTAAAAGTTATTTACCATAAATTACCAACTGTAAGTTGACTACAGTCAGTAGTTGAGGGGTATTCTTTCAGTGGATGAAATATGTAATATCACTCACCCATTACCTGGCGATCTATTGGCATCTATCATTATCTGCCTTGAATTTTATTTGGCTATATCAGTGGCACATTTACTGATTAGCAGACTAAGCAGCCATTTAGGGCCCTGACTACTGAGGGATCCCTATTTGTTAGGTATTTGTTTCTTAATCCTTTATGTGTCATGCCTCTATCCATAATGTTTGACAGTTTGTGGTTGTTTGAGGGTCCCTGTGCAACCATAAATATTTATTTACATATTATACAAACTTCAGTGGACCCCTGGCTAACGAACAAAATTCATTCCAGAAGCCTGCTCAAGTGCCATTACCAAACAAATTTACTTCCTTAAGAAATAATGTCACGTACGTTAGTCTATTTCAGACCCCAAAAAATATACAGTGGTCCCTCGAGTTTCGTACAAACTTCACTCCAGAAGCCTGCTCAAGCGCCATTACCGAATGAATTTACTCCCTTAAGGAAAAATGTCACATAGGTTAGTCTATTTCAGACCTCCAAAAATACACTTCCACAAGCACTTACAATATTATATTTACATAATTGTACAATTTCCGGGGTGTACAAAACTTGGGGGACCACTGTACTTCCACAAGCACTTACAATATTATACAGTGGACCCTTGGTTAACGAAATTAATCCGTTCCAGGAGCTATTACTTAATCTGAATCTTTCGTAATCCGAACCCTTATTTCCCATAAGAAATAATGTAAATACAATTAATCCGTTCCACATAAAAATATTCACAATAAATATAATATAAATAACATTTACTTACCTTTATTGAAGAGACTTGCAGGCATCTGGAAGATAGGGATGATGACAGGGGCAGGGTGTTAGTGGTTGGAAGGGGAATCCCCCTCCAAAAGGACTTCAGGTGTCAAAGCCCTCTCTAGGGTTACTTCCCTTCTTGGTCTTTTAATGCCACTAGGACCAGCTTGAGAGTCACTAGAACTCTTCTTAGAAAAATAACTGTCCAGAGTCCTCTGTTTCTGGCGACTCTTTAATACTTTCCTGAAGTGCAAATGGCTCTGTCACTGAAGTGGTTGCACAGAAGGCTCATTTCAGCTTGCTCAGGGTGGTGTCTTTCAACAAATATCTGCACCTTATTCCACATTGAACAAATTTCCTTAATCTCTGAAGAAGGCACCTCCTTCACTCTCTCTTCCTCCTCCTGTGAAGCAATAAACTCAGCTGTGGTCTGTTGCTGTTCCAGATGAAGCTCTTCCAGCTCTTCAGTTGTTAGCTCTATCCTGTGCTCCTCCACCAACTCTTCCACATCCTCACCACTCACCTCCAACCCAGGCTGTTCCCCAATGCCACAATATCTTCCACAACATCTTCCACAACAGGCACAGGGTCGTTAGGGTCAGCCTCAAATCCTTCAAAATCCCTCTTTTCAACACAATCCGGCCACAGTGGTCTCCAAGCAGAGTTCAAAGTCCTGGAAGTCATTCCCTCCCAAGCCTTACCTATAAGGCCTAGGCAATGCACGATATTGAAGTGATCTTTCCAGAACTCTCTTATGGTCAATGCAGAGTCATTGGTCATATTAAAGCACCTCTGAAACACTGCTCTGGAGTACAGTTTCTTGACCTGCTGGTCCATTTGCTTGATGAGAGGAGTGGTGTTAGGAGGCAAGAACTTCACTTTGATGAAACTGAACTCATCAGGCAACAACTCTTCCAAGTTGTGAGGATGAGCAGGAGCATTGTCCAGTACCAGGAGGCACTTGAGTCCCAATTTCTTTTCCAGGAGGTATTTCTTCACACTAGGGCCAAACACTCCAGTCAACCATTCCTTGAAAATGTCCGTAGTGACCCATGCCTTGGTGTTAGCCTTCCAATGCACACACAAATTATTCTTGTCAACACTGTGTTTCTTGAAGGGTCTGGGATTTTCTGAGTGATACACCAGTAAAGGCTTCACTTTAAAATCACCACTGGCATTGGCACACATAAGAGTTAGCCTGTCTTTCATAGGCTTATGTCCTGGCTGTGCCTTTTCCTCCTGAGTAATGAAGGTCCTGTTGGGCATTTTCTTCCAAAACAGGCCTGTTTCATCACAGTTAAACACTTGTTGGGGAAGGAATTCTTCAGCCTCTACAAACCCCTTAAATTTACTCACAAATTTTTCAGCTGCACGTTTGTCTGAGCTGGCTGCCTCACCATGCCTCACAACACTGTGTATGCCATTACGTTTCTTAAACCTCTCAAACCAGCCTTTGCTGGCTTTAAAATTACTTGCCTCACCACTGGTTGCAGGCATTGTCTTGACAAGATCTGCATGCTACTTCCTTGCCTTTTCACAAATTATCGCCATGGAAATACTATCACCCGCTATCTGTTTTTCATTGATCCACACCATCAGTAACTTCTCAAACTCATCCACTGTTTTCGATCATTGTTTCGTTAACAAATTAACCCCTTTTGCAACATTAGCTTTCTTGATCTCATTTCTCTTTGCCAGGATAGTGCAGATAGTAGATGCACTTTTCTTGTACATCCTGGCAAGATCACTCAGACGTACGCCACTCTCATATTTTTCTATTATCTTTTTCTTCAGTTCGATGGTGTTCCTCACTCTCTTTACCACTGGGGTGCCACTAGGAAGCTTCTTTGGACCCATGGTGACTTATTTCACAATCACTAAACCACCAAAAAAGACACCAAATGTATTGTGAATGTTTGAAAGAGGGCGCTGGGTAATGTTCTCTCAATGGTAAACAACACTACACTGGTGTCTTGTGCAGGCGCAGGCCAGGCGCGGAGCAGGCGGACACGTCTAATACGTTTTGCTAACCAAGCTTTTTTCGCTATCCGATTGCGAAAAAAGCTTTCGGTAACAGATTTTTTCGTTAACTAAACCTTTCGTTAACCGAGGGTCCACTGTACTTACATAATTATGCGATTTCCGGGGTGTTCGTTACCCGGGAGTCCACTGTATTTTGATTCTGAAATCCAAAGGCAGTTTTTAAGTTGTTCTTTTCGTTGAAGATTTATTTTTGCAAAATCAATTTATACAACAGTATGCTTGCATTGGGTTAGCACAGATATACAGTGGACCCTCGGTTTTCGTTCACCCCCAAACTCGAACAATTATGTAAGTATATTTTCGTAAGTGCTTTTGTAAGTGTATGTTTGGGGGTCTGAAATGACTAATCTAATTTACATTTGTCCTTATGGGAATAAACTCGTTAGGTAACAGTACTCAAACAGCATTCTGGAAAGAATTTTCAACGAAAACCGAGGGTCCACTGTACTGTCAATTGCTCATCTCGCTCTGTTAAAATTTCATATCCACTGGTACAGTATCTGACAGCAGTGAAGGGTCTCTCCCCCAGCAGGGGCCCCTCCTGAAATGTTGCTTCACTTAGGGCCCCTGGACTTCTTACTCTGCTACTGTTCACTTTTATCTGACAGGGTTGTTCAATGTATTTCCATTTATCTTTTACAATGAATTTGTTTATTTTCTTTTGACTTGGTTGAATACATGCAAATTTTAAATTAACTATATGATTTCATTCAAAATATATGCTTTGGAATTCCCATGCCCAAATTCTTATATAAAGTAGACTGTCAGTTAAGACATGATCTATTAGTATGTACATTTTTGCTGTATGATGAATGAAAAATTGCAGCATCTTTTCGATCATTATGCTGTGATGCTCATTTATGGTAATTAAATTTAGGGGGAAATGTGGAACAACATGGGAACTTTCTCCCCAGTTCTCTGTGTAGACATTCCTTACTAGACTCGGCTGTGTTAGAGAATTGATTTTTGCTCTTTTCATCATCATCATCATATCTCATGTCTGGATAGTAACCATGGTACCCAAGAGGAACGTGAGTGATGCTGGAAGTGGCAAGAAGTAATTTAAGTGTGAATTTCATGGTGTTTTGAAAAAAATCGAGAGCTTTGATAGGCTTAAAAGTGGTACATGTTTGATGGAGACAGTGCAAGCCTATGGTCTCAATGAAGCATCAGCTCATTCAACTGAAAGGAATGAGGCTGAGATAAGAACTTGTGTAATAAGTAACCCAGGTTGTGACATAAAAAGAATAACACACAGGTAACAACAGCCTAAATAGGATGGAAAAATTATTGAGTGAGTGGATTGAGCAGAAAACCTAAAGAGGTGGTTTAGAAAGACACGTAAGCAAACACTATGACATATTCATTAGAAAACATTTTGGTCCTGGGACCTTGATCACTTCTAACATACAGAGGTTGAAAGACATTATACAGTGGACCCCCGGTTTAAGTTAGTCTCCAAACTTGCCCTTTTATGTAAGTTTATTTTTTAAGTGCTTTTGTAAATGTATTTTTGGGGGTCTAAAAAGACTAATCTAATTTACATTATTCCTTATGGGAGCAAATTCGATCGGTAACGGCACTTGAACAGCATTCTGAAACGAAAAAATGACGTAATCCGGGGGTCCACTGTATATAGGCGGAGAGTGAGGTGTGAGTGACACTTGGTGACCTGAAGAATGCCATGTTGGGATGAGGACGGGTAGACAATGAGATCATGTGACTCCTGTGTTGCTGGATTGGTGGTGCTTTGCCTGCTTGAGTACAGTAGAACGTCATTTAGCACGAGATTATGTTGCACGTTACCGGTATTGCACGATTTAAGATTTGCGACACATTATCTTACACGATGTAAAGATGATATTACATGGTTTGGCAGGAGGGGAAAAATTTTGAGGGCATGGTTATTTACTGCCTAAGAATCCTCATGCTTTGAGGAAAAGGGAATTTGTTTTTCCTTCTTGCAAACTGTAAGTTTATTCAGATACACGGGGCCAGGAGCTGAGTCTCGACCCCTGCAACCACAATTAGGTGAGTACAGTTACATACATTATCATACATAGCAGCATATGTGTAGAGAACCTAGGATAACCCAAGTCAGTCAATGGAAATACTGTCACTCTGACTTTTTGGGTTATCCTAGGTTCTCTACACATATGCTGCTATGATGATAATCTTCGTAACTGTATCTGTGTATACCTGAATAAACTTACTTATAGTTTGTGGGAAGAAAAACAAATAACCATTCTCACAAGCAGTCTTGTTACTACTACTGTTGTGGTTCAGCAGACACCACCCGCCTTACCCAGCCACCACGGATCCCACCATCCCAGCATTCGATCGTATTTCATACGCGTCAAGAAGTCCTGGCTACAAGCCAGCTGTTTGTGAAGTATAAGAGTGAATTGTGTTTTGATCTTGAATTAACGAAGAAAAATATATTAGACAAGACATAACCCGTGGCTGTAATGAAGTGTTACTTTGTACATAAAAAGATGTAAACATAAGTTTGTGTGACTGACTGACTGACTGACTGAATGACTTGACTGACTGAATGACTTGACTGACTTGACTGCAATGACTTGACTGACGTGAGCTGACTGACTGAATGACTGACTGACTGAATGACTTGACTGACTGAATGACTTGACTGACTGACTGAATGACTGAATGACCAGCTGAATGACTGTGACTGACTGAATGACTTGACTGACTGAATGGGCTTGCAATGACTGACTGACTGACTGACTGAATGACTTGACTGACTGACCAAGCTGACTGACTGAATGAATGACTTGACTGACTGACTGAATGCTGACTGACTGCAACTGACTGACAGCTGAACTGACTACTGGGCCAAGACGACTGACTTACTGAATGACTGACTGACTTACTGAATGCTTGACTGACTTACTGAATGACTGCTGACTTACTGATGAGCTGACTGACTGACTGAATGACTTTAGCTCGAAGCTTGGCTGACTACTGAATGACGCTTGACTGTACTGACTGATGACTGTGACTGACTGACTGAATGAGCTTGACTGATGACTGATGACTGCTGAATGACTTACTGAATGAGCTTGACTCTGAATGACTTGACTGATGGACTTGACTGACTGAATGACTTGACTGACTGACTGACTTGACTGACTGACTGCTGATGACTGACTGACGCTGAATGACTTGACTGACTGAATGACTTGACTGACTACTGAATGAGCTTGACTGACTGACTGAACTGGCTGACTTACTGGACCAAGCGGCTGACTTACTGGAGACTGACGCTGACTGATACTGAATGCTGATGACTTACTGAACTGACTGTGACTGCTACATACTTGAGCTGACTTACTGGACGCGCGACAACTGTGAAGCGACTGACTACTGGGCACTGAATACGACTGCACGGCTGACGACTTACTGAACTGCGCTTACTGAGCTGCACTTAATGACTGACTGCTGACTGTGAACTGACTGACTTACTTAGACTGACTGCCAAAGCTGACTGACTGACTGGAAATTGACTGACTGACTAAGTTGACACTCAGTTCAACCATCGACTTCAGTTGAAGATTTTACTATCCACCTCAGCCCAGTAGGACCATAGCATAACTCTCACTCTCTTCACAATCATCCACAAACACCAGCACCCACAATTTAAGGTAAATACTATTATTTCTATTACATTTGTAGTCTTAAGCAGTAAAAACAACATAATACATCAGGATAATGAACTACAATTACATATTCACTTTTATTTGTAAGATCTGTTGGTCTAAAAAACTTGTTTGGCTTTTCGGGACTCAGGACGTAACCTATTTTCCATTAGTTATTTTAATTATTTAACACGAAATTATCTAACACGACTTTTTCAGGAACGTAACTACCGTGCTAAATGACGTTCTACTGTATCATGTATGCTAATGTTTTAGAAATTTTGTGGTTTCCAGTGTTGTGTTCTATTGTGTCAGTGATGGCGATTAGCGAGGCTTCTAGAAACTGTCGGCATCTGAGGTCTGGTTCGGTGAGAATGAGTTGTGCCTCATTCCAGTTCATCAAATGCCCTGTGGAGTCTCTGTGGAGGATACAGGCGTACCTTAAGTTGTCTCTGTTACAGGCATTTTGATGCTCGTTTAGGCAGACCGCAAGATCTCTGCCTGTTTTGCCTACATATTTCTTGGGACAGAATCCACAGGGGATGGTGTAGATGCCTGCTGTGGAAGTTAGAGGTGTGGGGCTGCGTTTCATAGTAAGGTCTTTGATAGATGATGTGTTTATGGTGGAAACATTGATGTTACTCTTAGCAAGTGACCGGCGAGTATTCGTGGCAACATCACCACATGGGAGCACTATGAACTGCTTAGAGGGCTGTTCCATGGGCGTTTGTTGAGGATAGCTTGTGCCTTGAGTCTGCAATCTCGGATGAAGAAAGATGGAAACTGAAGATGTGTAAAGGCTTGTATTATGTAAATACAGTCTTCTTCAAGAAAACAAGGGCTGGAGATGCGAAGAGCTCTCAAAAAGAAGCCAATGAGGACTCCTCTTTTAGTGCGGGTGTCTTGGTGTGAATAGAAGTGTATAAGATCGACCTTGTTGGTAGGTTTTCTATACATTTGAAGAGAAGTTTGTCACTGTCGGGAGATCTGCACAGGAGGACGTCGAGGAAAGGAAGTTTGCCATCCTTTTTGAGTTCAAGTGTAAACTTTATTGATGGTTCTGCTGCATTGATCTTGTTGAGAAGGGCCTGGATATTGAGATGTCTCGGATAGAAAACTTGTCCCAATGTAATATCCCCAGATTGTAATTTGAGTAAACTTACTGTCTGCTAAAAATAAAAACAGATGTACAACTTAATCAAACTATGATCAATTTCTCTAGTATTAAGTCATCTGTAAGCCATTAAATTTAGTCTCCCATAATGCCATGGCATGATAGTGGCTCTCTTCACACTGCAACTCATTATTGTAATTACAAAATCTCAATGTAAACTTGCAATAAAAATTTGTATTTGTATTTGTATACAGTTACATAGATTATCCTACATAGCAGCATATGTTTGGAGAACCTAGGATAACCCAAAAAAGTCAGACAGACTTTTTTCCATTAGGGTCCCTGTACCATATGGTTCAAAACCATAGAATTCCTTTTCAGATCCACTTCCATCAGTGTTAGAATTATAACTTGGGAAGAGGAGAGTCAGAATTCGCCAGTGAGTGAGAGCTTCCTTGCCTCCAGGCATGGTGAATAAAGTGTACTTAGGTGGCATTCCCACAATGCCATGCGGGCGCCCAGATTTTTTTGTTTACTGCACACACTGACCACGCAGACCCATTCTCTTAGATGTAGGCCTACCAACCTTCTCGCGCTAAATTTGAGGCCGCTAGAATTTTGGCTTCAAAGCCGTAAAGCTACGGCACGGACCCTGAAAGGGTTAAGCATCACTTTATTCAGAAGTAATTTTTACCTGGACAGCAAGAATCTTGCATTCAAGGTTCTCTTCTCTCTTGATAATTCCTGTATTCATCCAGAACTCTTAAGAGTTTGTGCACCCACATGTAA
Source organism: Cherax destructor (assembly GCA_009830355.1). NCBI lineage: Eukaryota > Metazoa > Arthropoda > Malacostraca > Decapoda > Parastacidae > Cherax > Cherax destructor. The sequence goes on from WNWK01023543.1 coordinate 21,027, forward strand.
AGCTGTGTTTTACCACCCACTACAACATCTTTAATCCTTTCACTATCGAGACCACTGCTCACAAACTTGCTCTGTGTCGAAGAATTTAAAAAAAAAATGATTTTTTCTTATGAAATGATAATCTTTTACCGATGGTAATGACACCAAAAGTATGACATTTGATGGAAAACGTATGGAATTATGTTCTCGTGAAGTTAGCGGTCTTGGAGATATTATGCATCGCCGATTTTGCCCACTTTGAGCCCTGTTTTCGGCCACTTCCATTGTTCGAGTCGACCAAACTCATAGCTATTTCACTAGAACTTCATTTGTTCTATCAAATGAGTACAATAAACCACCCATTTACCTATTTCAACTACACAAAAAAATTGATCATAAATTACTAATTTGGCAAATTTCACACAAAATTCAGGAAAGGCCATTTTCAAAATAGGGGTCAGAATAAACAAAGCAGACATTTCTGGCACTAAAATAAATTTTACTCAGTTCATTAGTCACGTCTCCAGGCCCCTCTTATATTACGCTTGCTTTTCATTTTGAATTTTTATTCACACAAAAAATAGATGATTTACTGTTATTCAGACTTCTGCATAAGTGTAATAATTGTATAAATATTATCAGCGCGTTTGTGAATGCATATTAGACCCACAAGTTGACATGTATTTGACGTGTGGCGTGATTTGTTTACTCTTGAACATCAAAAATCAAACATTTCAGCTGCTTTGAGTTCAATTTCAAGCTACAGTGGTACCTCGATTAACGATGGTCCCCAAACTCGCCCTTTTATGTAAGTTTATTTTTTTAAATGCTTTTGTAAGTGTATTTTTGGGGGTCTAAAAGGACTAGTCTATTTTACATTATTCCTTATGGGGATAAATTTGTTTGGTAATGGCACTTGAACAGCATTCTGGAACAAAAAAATATCATTAACCGAGGTACCACTGTACAGTGGACCCCCGAGTTTCGTAAACCCCGGAAATCGTACATTTATGTAAGTATAATATTGTAAGTGCTTGTGGAAAAGTATTTTTGGGGGTCTGAAATAGACTAACCTACGTGACATTTTTCCTTAAGGGAGTAAATTCGTTCGGTAATGGCACTTGAGCAGACTTTAGGAGTGAAGTTTTTATGAAACTCGGGGGTCCACTGTACTTATAATCAGTAAACCATTCAAAATCACCTCTATTTCTGTAACATATCTTCCATGCTATCAAATGAGATCAAGAAAATGAGAATACAACCATGAAAACCATTTGAAAACGCACTACAAAGTCGCTATTATAAACCAAGAACACGGTTGCAATTTTTTCTCATGCACTGGTTGCTTCTGGATTTTTTATTCTGTGCACACTGACCACACAGACCCATTCTCTCATATGTAGGCCTACCAGCTTTCTCCCGCAATATTTGAAGCCACTAGGATTTTGGTGTTTCATTACAGGACCGACACTGGCTTCAAAACCATAATTTTATGGGACCAACATCGAAGGGGTTAAAAAAGAATTGTAAATGAACTAAGGTATTTTTTATTTCTCTACAAGAAAAGTTGGCAGATAGATTGAAAAATGGCACACATTGTGCCAGTTTTTTTTTTTAAAGTTGACAGGGCCTATCTTGTTGACAAGCATTATTGTGAAAATGCTGTACTAGACAAAAAAAATTGGAAAAGAGATAGCAAATTATATTTAGATTTTTATTGGAAAATTTTTGTACGTATATATCATATTTATTATGCTAACTTATTGAAGAAAGAAATGGATGGGTGGATTGCACCTATTCAGACCTCAAGAAAGCATTTGAGAGAGCTCTTCATGAGACCAATCTGGAAACAGCAAAACAAGAGAGGAGTAAGTCAAACTATTACAGTGGATAAGAGATTTTTGTTTGAAATAGGTATAGTGGAAAAACAGAAATGAGCAGGAAGGGTAAAGAGAAAGGAGAGTCTTTAAATGTATATTACACCAATAGTCGTAGTGCTAGGAATAAGATGGACGAGTTGAGATTAGTTGCAAGTACGGGTAATATTGATGTTTTGGCAATAACTGAGACATGGTTTAATATGAAAAATCGGGACATGCCTGCCGAATGTCACATTCAGGGTTTTAAATTGTTCCAAGTAGACAGAAGTATCAGGAAGGGGGGTGGGGTGGCACTCTATGTCCGTGATCATTTAAATTGTTGCATAAAAACGGGTATAAAATCTGAAATAACACATACAGAGTCTGTCTGGATAGAATTTTCAGAAGGGTGTGAAAAATTGATTTTAGGCATGATTTAAAGTCCTCCAAACTTAGATAGGGAACAAGGGAGACTACTTTGGGAGGAAATTATTAAGGCCACAAGGCACGATAATGTAGTAATTCTAGGGGACTTTAACTTAGTCAGATTAATTGGAATTTCTTGACAGGGAATTTAGAATCTAACGACTTTTTAGAAGTAGTTCAGGATTGCTTTTAAAGCAATTTGTGACAGAACCTACAAGGAAATAACCTACTTGACTTGGTTCTGGCTAGCAAGAAACCCTTGTTAATAAATTAGAAATTACAGAGGAACTCGGCTCAAGCGACCACAAGTCAATTACCTTTAGCATTGAATGGATGTATGATAGTAGGGATAATTCAGTAACGGTCCCAGATTTTCGCTTAGCAGATTATAATGGTCTTAGAGAACACTTATCAACTGTGGACTGGGGGGACGAAGAGAGGTATCAATATGACAGTTTTCTTAACACTATACAGGCTGCCCAAAGAACATTTATCCCGTATAAAGAAATTAGATCAAGTAGAAATGACCCAAAATGGATGAATAATAGGCTCAAATATCTTTTAGGGCAGAAGAAAGGAATTTATAGGCGCATTAAAAGAGGTGAGGGTCATCTTATAAATCAGTATACTGACATTAAGAGGGACGTTAAAAAGGGGATAAGAAAAGCTAAACGGGACTATGAAATTAAAGTTGCTAGGGATTCAAAAACTAACCCAAAAAGTTTTTTCCAGGTTTATAGAACAAAAGTTAGGGATAAGATAGGTCCCCTTAAAAATAACTCTGGGCATCTTACTGACAAGGAGAATGATATATGCTCTATTTTTAATAATTATTTTCTCTCGGTTTTCACACAGGAAGACACTAATAGTATCCCAGAAATTAATTTTTACAGAGGCCCAGAAGAAGATAAATTATGTAATATCACAGTCACTAGTGAAATGGTCATGAAACAACTAGACCGATTGAAACAAAATAAATCGCCGGGTCCTGATGAGCTTTTTGCAAGGGTTCTTAACCCTTTCGGGGTTTTGGTCGTACTAGTACGTCTTACGCACTGGGGTTATTGACGTACTAGTACGCCTAAATTCTAGCGCCCTCAAATCAAGCAGAAACAGGCTGTTAGGCCTAGATACGATAGAATGGGTCTGTGCGGTCAGTGTGCAGTATAAAAAATTCCTGCACCACACAGTGCATAATGAGGAAAAAAAAACTCTGACCGTGTTTTTGGTTTAAAACAGCGACTTTGCAGTCTATTTTCGTATGGTATTTATTGTTGTATTCTCGTTTTCTTGTTCTCATTTGATAGAATGGAAGATATATTACAGAAATAGAGATGATTTTGATTGGTTTGACAATAACAAGTACCTTGAAATTGAGCTCAAAGTAGCAAAAATGTTCGATTTTTGACGATGTTCAAGAGTAAACAAATCACACCATGCGTCCAATACACATCAACTGGCGAGTCTAATATTCATGCACAAGTGCTCTGATATTATTTATACCATTTTTACAATGATGCAGTTGTATACATAACAATAAATCTTCTATTTTTTTGTGAGAATAAAAATTCAAAATGGAAAGCAAAAGTAATGTAAGAGGGGCCTGGAGACGTGACTAATGAACAGAGAAGATGGTATTTTAGTGCCAGGAATGTCTGTCTTGTTTATTATGGATCCTATTTTTGAAATTGGCATCGTTTGAAATTTGTGTGAAATTGGCCAAATTGCCATTTTCTGACCACTATTTTGGGTAGTTGAAATTGGTAAATAGGCAGTTTCATGTACTCAATTGATAGAAGAAATGGAGTTCTAGCAAAATAGCTATAATTTTAGTAGACTGAAACATTGGAATGTGCTGAAAATAGGTCTCAAAGTGGGCGAAATCGCAGATGCATAAGTGTCATGGCTACCGCTAACTTCGCGAAAGCATAATTCCGTTAGTTTTCGATCAAATTTCATAATGTTTGTGGCGTTATGATCGGAAAAAGATTCTCTATCATTCCATAAGAAAAAATAATTTTTTTTTTTTTTTTAAATTCGTGGACCCTGAGAACGAGTTTCAGAGACCCCCCTTGGACCCCCAAAGGGTTAAGGAATGCAAAATGGAACTCTGTGAACCATTATCTAACATTTTTAATTTATCTCTTCAAACAGGTGTAGTGTCTGATATGTGGAAGATGGCTAATGTAATTCCTATTTTTAAAGCAGGGGACAAGTCACTACCGTCAAATTACCGCCCAATAAGCCTTACCTCAATTGTAGGCAAATTACTAGAGTCAATTATAGCTGATATTATTAGAAGCCATCTAGATAACCATAAATTGATTAATGAGACTCAGCATGGATTCACGAGGGGCCGTTCCTGCCTATCTAATTTATTAACCTTCTTCAGTAAAGCTTTTGAGGCTGTTGATCATGATAAAGAATTCGATATTGTTTATTTAGACTTTAGTAAGGCTTTTGATAGAGTACCGCACCAGAGACTGTTAAAGAAAGTAGCAGCTCATGGCATTGGGGGAAAAGTGTTGTCATGGATCGAGTCATGGCTCACCAATAGGAAGCAGAGAGTGTGCATAAATGGGGTTAAATCCGAATGGGGACTTGTAACAAGTGGTGTTCCACAGGTATCAGTCTTAGGCCCGTTGTTATTTATAATATATATCAATGACCTTGACGAGGGAATTACTAGTGATATGAGCAAATTCGCCGACGACACGAAGATAGGTAGGATAATTGATTCAAACATTTATGTCATAGAACTTCAAGAAGATTTAGACAAACTTAATTCGTGGTCAGAAAAGTGGCAGATGCAGTTCAATGTAGATAAATGCAAGGTTCTGAAGCTCGGGATGTCCATAACCCAAGCACTTATAAGTTAAATAACGTAGAACTAGCCATACAGATTGCGAGAAGGACTTGGGGGTGATGGTAAGCAGCAACCTTAAACCAAGACAGCAATGCCTAAGCGTACGTAATAAGGCAAATAGATTACTGGGATTTATATCAAGAAGTGTTAGCAACAGAAGTCCTGAGGTTATATTACAGCTTTATACATCATTAGTAAGGCCTCACCTAGATTACGCAGCTCAGTTCTGGTCTCCATATTACAGAATGGACATAAATTCGTTAGAAAACATTCAGCGTAGAATGACTAAATTAATACATAGCATTAGAAATCTTCCTTACGAAAAAAGATTGAAGACCCTTAAATTACATTCACTTGTAAGACGTAGAATGAGGGAGACATGATCGAGGTATACAAGTGGAAAATGGGTATTAATAAAGGGGATATAAATAAGGTCTTGAGGGTATCTCTCCAAGAGAGAACCCGCAATAATGGATTCAAGTTGGATAAGTTTAGATTTTGAAAGGATATAGGAAAGTATTGGTTTGGAAATAGGGTAGTTGATGAGTGGAACAGTCTGCCTAGTAGGGTTATTGAAGCTAGGACCTTGGGTAGTTTTAAATTTAGGTTGGACAAATTCATGAGTGAGAGAGGTTGGATTTGAGTGGGAATTGCACATGAGTAAATAAAATGATCAAAGCTTATTTCTTGGGTAGCATTGAAAATTAGGTTGAACAAATGTTCTGTTAGTGGGATGGAATGTGAAGGACTTGCCTAGTATGGGCCAACAGGCCTGCTGCAGTGTTCCTCCTTTCTTATGTTCTTATGTTATCAGTGATGCAAGGTAAAATGTTGTCATGGGGGTAATGTCACCAATAGTGTTCCACAAGGATTGGTGCTTTCCTTGATACTATTTACGGCTTTCATAAATAACTTGCCAGAAGGAATAAAAAGAATGTTTGAACATGTCTATAGATGATGCATCTTGTGGGTTTAGTTCTTAGTTTTGATTGTAATGTTAATAATATAGATGATGCAAAGACTGTTACGATGGTCCCCAAAATCGCCCTTTTATGTAAGTTTATTTTTTTAAATGCTTTTGTAAATATATTTTTGGGGGTGTAAAAGGACTAGTCTATTTTACATTATTCCTTATGGGGATAAATTCGTTTGGTAATGGTACTTGAACAGCATTCTCGAACGAAAAAATATCGTAACTCGAGGTACCACTGTATGTAAGTATAATATTGTAAGTGCTTTTGTAAATGTATTTTTGGGAGTCTGAAATGGACTAACCTATTTGACATTATTTCTTAAGGGAGTAAATTCGTTCAGTAATGGCACTTGAGCAGGCTTCTGTAATGAATTTTGCTCGTTACTCGGGGGTCCACTGTATATAATAAAAAATACTAAATAAAATAAAATATTTATTTCTTTGCTAAGGTTACAATGTGTGTTCACATTTCATAATATGATTGGAGCAAAAAAAGCCACTATCATTGAACTACTGTACTTACTGTATATATATTTTGGTCACTGTGCAATCTGACAAAGGTATCCCCATATTCCATAAGCCCAGGTTCCTCTACCTCAGTGCTAGCAAAAGGGTGGTCATAAAATTGTATTGCAATAAAATATATATACTATATGTGTGTATTAATGTGTGTACATATGTAGGCATGTTTGTATACCTTCCTGGAGTATATCTGGAGAGGGTTTCAGGGGTCAATGCCCCTGTGGTCCGGTCTGAGACCAGGCCTCGTGGTGGATCAGGGTCTGATCAACCAGGCTGTTACTGCTGGCCACACACAAACTGACGTACGAACCACAGCCCGGCTGGTCAGGTACAGTGGACCCTCGGTTAACGAAAGGTCCCGTTAACGAAAGTTTCGGAAAACGTAAGCTTTTTTCGTAATCGGTTAGCGAAAAATTCCTCGGTTACCGAAAGGTATTAGACGAGTCCGCTTGCTCCGCGCAAGCGCAGGACGCCAGAGAAGCATTGTTTACCATTGAGAGAACATTACCCAGCGTGCTCTTTCAAAGATTCACAATATATTTGGTGTCTTTTTTGGTGGTTTTAGTTATTGCCACTGTGAAATAAGTCACCATGGGTCCAAAGAAGCTTCCTAGTGGCACCCCTGTGGTAAAGAGAGTGAGGAACACCATCGAACTGAAGAAGGAAATCATAGAAAAATATGAGAGTGGTGTACGTCTGAGTGATCTTGCCAGGTTGTACAAGAAAACTCCATCTACTATCGGCACTATCCTGGCACAAAGAAATGAGATCAAGAAAGCTAATGTTGCAAAAGGGGTTAATTTGTTAACGAAACAAAGATCGAAAACAGTGGATGAGTTTGAGAAGTTGTTGTTGGTGTGGATCCATGAAAAACAGAGAGCGGGTGATAGTATTTCTATGGTGATAATTTGTGAAAAGGCAAGGAAGTTGCACGCAGATCTTGTGAAGACAATGCCTGCAACCAGTGGTGAGGAGAGTGATTTTAAAGCCAGCAAAGGCTGGTTTGAGAAGTTTAAGAAACGTAGTGGCATACACAATGTTGTGAGGCATGGTGAGGCAGCCAGCTCAGACAAACGTGCAGCTGAAAATTTTGTGCACGAATTCAAGGGGTTCGTAGAGGCTGAAAAATTTGAACCCCAACAAGTGTTTAATTGTGATGAAACAGGCCTGTTTTGGAAGAAAATGCCCAACATGACCTTCATTACTCAGGAGGAAAAGGCACAGCCAGGACACAAGCCTATGAAAGACAGGCTAACTCTCATGATGTGTGCCAATGCCAGTGGTGATTTTAAAGTGGAGCCTTTACTAGTGCATCACGCAGAAAATCCCAGACCCTTCATTAAACACGGTGTTGACAAGAATAAATTGTGTGTGCATTGGAAAGCTAACACCAAGGCATGGGTCACTACGGAGATTTTCAAGGAATGGATGACTGGAGTGTTTGGCCCTAGTGTGAAGAAATACCTCCTGGAAAAGAAATTGCCACTCAAGTGCCTCCTGGTACTAGACAATGCTCCTGCTCATCCTCACAACTTGCAAGAGTTGTTGCCTGACAACATAAATTTCATCAGAGTGAAGTTCTTGCCTCCTAACACCACTCCTCTCATCCAGCCCGTGGACCAGCAGGTCATTTCCAACTTCAAGAAACTGTACACCAAAGCACTGTTTCAGAGGTGCTTTAATATGACCAATGACTCTGAATTGACCCTAAGAGAGTTCTGGAAAGAACACCTCAATATCGTGCATTGCATAGGCCTTATAGGTAAGGCTTGGGAGGAAGTGACTTCCAGGACTCTGAACTCTGCTTGGAGACCACTGTGGCCGGATTGTGTCCAAGAGAGGAATTTTGAAGGATTTGAGGCTGACCCTGACCCTGACGACCCTGTGCCTGTTGTGGAACATGTTGTGGAAGATATTGTGGAATTGGGGAACAGCCTGGGGTTGGAGGTGAGTGGTGAGGATGTGGAAGAGTTGGTGGAGGAGCACAGGGTAGAGCTAACAACTGAAGAGCTGCAAGAGCTTCATCTGGAACAGCAACAGACCACAGCTGAGGTTATTGCTTCACAGGAAGAGAGAGAGAGATAAGGAGGTGCCTTCTTCAGTGCTTAAGGAGATGTGTACAAAGTGGAATGAGTTGCAGACATTTGTTGAAAGATACCACCCTGAGCAAGCTGAAATGAGCCTTCTGTGCAACCACTTCAGTGACAGAGCCATGTTGTACTACAGAAAAGTGTTGAAGAGTCGCCAGAAACAGAGGACTCTGGACAGCTACTTCACCAAGCAGGGATCTAGTGACTCTCAAGCTGGTCCTAGTGGCATTAAAAGACCAAGAAGGGAATTAACCCCAGAGAGGGACTTGTCACCTGAAGTCCTTTTGGAGGGGGGTTCCCCTTCCAACCACTAACACCTGCTCCAGTCATCATCTATATCTTCCAGATGCCTGCAAGTCTCTTCAATAAAGGTAAGTAAATGTTATTTTTTTTTTATTTTGAGTGATTATTTTTTGTGGAGCAATTAATTGTATTTACATTATTTCTTATGGGAAATAAGGTTTCAGATAACAAAATTTTCAGATTAAGTAATAGCTCCTGGACCGGATTAATTTCGTTAACCGAGGGTCCACTGTACTGACTTCGAGTGCCTGTCCAGTGCCTTCTTGAAGACAGCCAGGGGTCTATTGGGAGGCAGTTGAACAGTCTTGGGCTCCTGACACTTGTGTTGTCTCTCAGTGTACTCGTGGCACCCCTGCTTTTCATTGGGGGAATGTTGCATCTCCTGCTGTCTTTTGCTTTCATGAGGAGTGATTTTCATGTGCAAGTTTGGTACCAATCCCTCTAGGATTTTCCAAGTGTACATATTATAATGTATCCTCGCCTGCGTTCCATGGAATACAAATTTAGGTGCTTTATCGTACTTATGTGTGTGTATGCATATTTTTGTATGGATATGCATGTATGTATGTGTGTTTATGTATCCATTCATTTTCACATTTGTGTGTGTGCGTGTGTATAATAATAATAATAATAATAATTTTATTTTGACATGATACATAGTTGTACAAAGGAATATAATAGTTGAGTGTACATGCCAAAAGCCCCTTGTATGCAGAGCATTTCAAGCAAACTTAATATTAAGTTAAGATTAATTAGTCTATAACAGATTAAATGGTTATTAGGTGAGTTACAGTGAGTACAAGACAATTAAGTATTAATAGGCAATGCTATATGGCTTTAATAGGTCTAGTAGTGAATAATTAGTTTTTAATTATTTGATAAAAATTACAGTATTACAATAGAACAATTTAAACTA
>WNWK01023544.1:0-13312 GCA_009830355.1 Cherax destructor
GAGAGCAGGCATAGTTCCTTTATATAAAGGGAAGGGGGATAAAGAGAGTGTAAAATTATAGGGGAATAAGTTTACTGAGTATACCAGGTAAAGTGTATGGCAGGGTTATTATTGAAAGAATTAGAGGTAAGACAGAGAGTAGGATTGCAGATGAGCAAGGAGGCTTTAGAGTGGGTAGGGGATGTAGATCAAGTGTTTACAGTGAAGCATATATGTGAACAGTATTTAGATAAAGGTAGAGAAGTTTTTATTGCATTTATGGATTTAGAAAAGGCATATGATAGAGTGGATAGGGGAGCAATGTGGCAAATGTTGCAAGTGTATGGAATAGGTAGTAAGTTACTGAAGGCTGTAAAGAGTTTTTATGAGGATAGTGAGGCTCAGGTTAGGGTGTGTAGGAGAGGGAGATTACTTCCCGGTAAAAGTAGGTCTTAGACAGGGATGTGTAATGTCACCATGGTTGTTTAATATATTTATAGATGGGGTTGTAAAAGAAGTAAATGCTAGGGTGTTGGGGAGAGGGGTGAGATTAAATTTTGGAGAAAAAAATGCAAAATGGGAGTTGACACAGTTACTTTTTGCTGATGATACTGTGCTTATGGGAGATTCTAAAGAAAAGTTGCAAAGGTTAGTGGACGAGTTTGGGAGAGTGTGTAAAGGTAGAAAGTTAAAAGTGAACATAGATAAGAGTAAGGTGATGCGGGTATCAAACGATTTAAATAAAGAAAAATTGGATATCACATTGGAGAGAGGGATTATGGAAGAAGTAAATGTTTTCAGATATTTGGGAGTTGACGTGTCAGCAAATGGGTTTATGAAGGATGAGGTTAACCATAGAATTGATGAAGGAAAAAAGGTGAGTGGTGTGTTGAGGTATCTTTGGAGACAAAAAACGTTATCCATGGAGGCAAAGAAGGGAATGTACGAAAGTATAGTGGTACCAACACTCTTATATGGGTGTGAAGCATGAGTTGCAAATGCTGCAGCGAGGAGGAGGCTGGAGGCAGTGGAGATGTCCTGTCTAAGGGCAATGTGTGGTGTAAATATTATGCAGAAAATTCGGAATGTGGAAATTAGGAGAAGGTGTGGAGTTACTAAAAGTATTTGTCAGAGGGCTGAAGAGGGGTTGTTGAGGTGGTTTGGTCATTTAGAGAGAATGGATCAAAGTAGAATGACTTGGAGAGCGTATAAATCTGTAGGGGAAGGAAGGCGGGGTAGGTGTCGTCCTAGAAAGGTTGGAGGAGGGTAAAGGAGGTTTTGTGGGCGAGGGGCTTGGACTTCCAGCAAGCATGTGTGAGCGTGTTAGATAGGAGTGAATGGAGACGAATGGTTTTTGGAACATGACGATCTGTTGGAGTGTGAGCAGGGTAACATTTTGTGAAGGGATTCAGGGAAACCAGTTAATTGATTTAGTTGGACTTGAGTCCTGGAAATGGGAAGTACAATGCCTCCTTTACCCCTTCCCTCCAACCTTTTCTAGGACGACCCCTACCCCGCCTTCCTTCCCCTACAGATTTATATGCTCTCCAAGTCATTCTACTTTGATCCATTCTCTCTAAATGACCAAACCACCTCAACAACCCCTCTTCAGCCCTCTGAAAAATACTTTTAATAACTCCACACCTTCTCCGAATTTCCACATTCCGAATTTTCTGCATAATATTTACACCACACATTGCCCTTAGACAGGACATCTCCACTGCCTCCAGCCTCCTCCTCGCTGCAGCATTTGCAACCCATGCTTCACACCCATATAAGAGTGTTGGTACCACTATACTTTCGTACATTCCCTTCTTTGCCTCCATGGATAACGTTTTTTGTCTCCAAAGATACCTCAACGCACAACTCACCTTTTTTCCTTCATCAATTCTATGGTTAACCTCATCCTTCATAAACCCATCCGCTGACACGTCAACTCCCAAATATCTGAAAACATTTACTTCTTCCATAATCCCTCTCTCCAATGTCATATTCAATTTTTCTTTATTTAAATCGTTTGATACCCTCATCACCTTACTCTTATCTATGTTCACTTTCAACTTTCTACCTTTACACACTCTCCCAAACTCGTCCACTAACCTTTGCAACTTTTCTTTAGAATCTCCCATAAGCACAGTATCATCAGCAAAAAGTAACTGTGTCAACTCCCATTTTGCATTCAATTCCCCATAATTTAATCCCACCCCTCTCCCCAACACCCTAGCATTTACTTATTTTACAACCCCATCTATAAATATATTAAACAACCATGGTGACATTACACATCCCTGTCTAAGACCTACTTTTACCGGAAGTAATCTCCTCTCTCCTACACACCTAACCTGAGCCTCACTATCCTCATAAAAACTCTTTACAGCCTTCAGTAACTTACTACCTATTCCATACACTTGCAACATTTGCCACATTGCTCCCCTATCCACTCTATCATATGCCTTTTCTAAATCCATAAATGCAATGAAAACTTCTCTACCTTTATCTAAATATTGTTCACATATATGCTTCACTGTAAACACTTGATCTCACATCCCCTACCCACTCTAAAGCCTCCTTGCTCATCTGCAATCCTACTCTCTGTCTTACCTCTAATTCTTTCAATAATAACCCTGCCATACACTTTACCTGTTATACTCAGTAAACTTATTCCCCTATAATTTTTACACTCTCTTTTATCCCCCTTCCCTTTATATAAAGGAACTATACATGCTCTCTGCCAATCCTAGGTACCTTCCCTCTTTCATACATTTATTAAACAAAAATACCAACCACTCCAGCACTATATCCCCCTTGCTTTTAACATTTCTGTCATGATCCCGTCAGTTCCAGCTGCTTTACCCCTTTCATTCTACGTAATGCCTCACGCACCTCCCCACACTCACATCCTGCTCTTCTTCACTCCTAAACGATGTTGTACCTCCCTGGCCAGTACATGAAATTACGACCTCCCTTTTTTCATTGACATTTAAAAGTTCCTCAAAATATTCCCGCCATCTACCCAATACCTCCAGCTCCCCATCTACTAACTCCCCTACTCTGTTTTTAACTGACAAATCCATTCGTTCCTAGGCTTTCTTACCTTGTTTATCTCACTCCAAAAATTTTTCTTGTTTTCAGCAAAATTTCTTGACAGAGCCTCTCCCATTCTTTCATCCGCTCTTCTTTTGCACTCTCTCACCACTCTCTTCACCTTTCTTTTACTCTCCATATACTCTGCTCTTCTATTTACACTTCTGTTTTGTAAAAACCTCTCATAAGCTACCTTTTTCTCTTTTATCACACCCTTTACTTCTTCATTCCACCACTCACTCTTCTTTCCTCCTGCACCCACCCTCCTATAGCCACAAACTTCTGCCCCACATTCTAATACTGCATTTTTAAAACTATCCCCTCTCCAATCCCCCCACTACTCATACTTGCACTAGCCCACCTTTCTGCCAATAGTTGCTTATATCTCACCCTAACTTCCTCCTCCCTTAGTTTATACACTTTTACCTCTCTCTTACTTGCTGTTGCCATTTTTTTTGTCCCATCTACCTTTTACTCTAACTGTAGCTACAACCAAATAATGATCCGATATATCCGTTGCCCCTCTATAAACATGTACATCCTGAAGCCTACCCATCAACCTTTTATCCACCAATACATAATCCAACAAACTACTTTCCTTACGTGCTATATCATACCTTGTATATTTATTTATCCTCTTTTTCATAAAATATGTATTACTTATTACCAAACCTCTTTCTACACATAGCTCAATTAATGGTTCCCCATCTACATTTACCCCTGGCACCCCAAATTTACCTACTACTCCCTCCACAACATTTTTACCCACTTTAGCATTAAGATCCCCAACCACAATTACTCTCTCACTTGGTTCAAAACTCCCCACACACTCACTCAACATTTCCCAAAATCTCTCTCTCTCTCCTCTACACTTCTCTCTTCTCCAGGTGCATAAACACTTACTATAACCCACTTTTCACATCAACCCACTTTTCACATCCAACCTTTATTTTACTCCACATAATCCTTGAATTTATACATTTATATTCCCTCTTTACCTGCCATAACTGATTATTCAACATTATTGCCACTCCTTTTTTAGCTCTAACTCTATTTGAAACCCCTGACCTAATCCCATTTATTTCTCCCCACTGAAACTCTCCTACCCTCTTCAGCTTTGTCTCACTTAAAGCCAGGACATCCAGCTTCTTTTCATTCATAACATCTACAATCATCTCTTTCTTATCATTCGCACAACATCCACGCACATTCAAACATCCCACTTTGACGGTTTTCTTCTTTTTCTTTTTAGTAAGCTATACAGGAAAAGGGGTTACTAGCCCATTGTTCCTGGCATTTTAGTTGACTTTTACAACAAACACACACACACACACACACACACACACAGAGGATGTTCCAGAGAGGGAACACAGAAACAAGGGGACACAACTGGAAGCTGAAGACTCAGATGAGTCAAAGGGATGTTAGGAAGCATTTCTTCAGCCACAGAGTAGTCAGGAAGTGGAATAGTCTAGAGAAAGATATAGTGGAGGCAGGAACCATACATAGTTTTAAGACGAGGTATGATAAAGCTCATGGAGCAGGGAGAGCAGAGACCCAGTAGCGGACAGCGAAGAGGCGGGGCCAGGAGCTGAGTCTCGACCCCTGCAACCACAATTAGGTGAGTACACACACACACACACACATATACAGTGGTACCTCGAGTTACGATATTTTTTAGTTCGAGAATGCTGTTCAAGTGCCATTACCAAACGAATTTATCCCCATAAGGAATAATGTAAAATAGACTAGTCCTTTTACACCCCCAAAAATATACTTACAAAAGCATTTAAAAAATAAACTTACATAAAAGGGCGATTTTGGGGACCATCGTAACTCGAGTACCACTCTGTGTGTGTGTGTGTGTGTGTGTGTGTGTGTGTGTGTGTGTGTGTGTGTGTGTGTGTGTGTTGTGTGTGTGTGTGTGTGTGTGTGTGTGTTACTCACCTAGTTGTACTCACCTAGTTGTGGTTGCAGGGGTCGAGTCAAGGCTCCTGGCCCCGCCTCTTCACTGGCAGCTACTGGTCCTCTCCCTGCGCCATGAGCTTTATCATACCTCTGCTTAAAGCTATGTATGAGCCTGCCTCCACTAATCGCTTCTAAGCTATTCCACTTCCTGACAACTCTATGACTGAAGAAATCTTCTAACATCCCTTTTTTTTTTTTTTTTTTTTTTTTTTTTTTTTTTTTTTTTTTTTTTTTTTTTTTTTTTTTTTTTTTTTTTTTTTTTTTTTTTTTTTTTTTTTTTTTTTTTTTTTTTTTTTTTTTTTTTTTTTTTTTTTTTTTTTTTTTTTTTTTTTTTTTTTTTTTTTTTTTTTTTTTTTTTTTTTTTTTTTTTTTTTTTTTTTTTTTTTTTTTTTTTTTTTTTTTTTTTTTTTTTTTTTTTTTTTTTTTTTTTTTTTTTAACTATTCCTTCGACAACTCTGTGACTGAAGAAATCTTGTGTGTGTGTGTGTGTGTGTGTGTGTGTGTGTGTGTGTGTGTGTGTGTGTGTGTGTGTGTGTGTGTGTGTGTGTGTGTGTGTGTGTGTGTGTGTGTGTGTGTGTGTGTGTGTGTGTGTGTGTGTGTGTGTGTGTGTGTGTGTGTGTGTGTGTGTGTGTGTCTTATATATATATATATATATATATATATATATATATATATATATATATATATATATATATATATATATATATATATATATATATATATATATATATATATATACAGTGGTACCTCGACTTACGATGGTCCCCAAACTCACCCTTTTATGTAAGTTTATTTTTTTAAATGCTTTTGTAAGTGTAATTTTGGGTGTCTAAAAGGACTAGTCTATTTTACAACATTTCTTAAGGAGATAAATTCGTTTGGTAATGGCACTTGAACAGCATTCTGGAATGAAAAAATATCGTAAGTCGAGGTACCACTGTATATAGGAAAAATAAGACTGAGGATCAATATGAATGATAGATTGTGTAGAAGACTAGATATACTGCACTACTTGTGTCCCATGAAATATCAATAAGGAAAAACATACTGGTAATTACATATTTTAATGGCACTGTTTCTACAGGCAACTGTCGCATACAAATGCATTAAGATAAACAAACAATAAATTCCAAACAAACCAACATATACAGCAAACCACATTACCTGCATGCCACAAGCAAGGGGAGTAACATAAGTCAAGGAAATTCCTAGTCCAGACAAGAGCCCATATGTCAGGACTACGGTAAACAGTGAGACATCAATCGTATAATACGTCAGCATAATACCTGCACTGAAAATAAAGCATCTAGTCAGGTACTTGGGAAAATAATTCCAGGCTTATATGGTTGTTCTCAAATTAAAACTACTCTTGTAAGAGTTGCCAACTGAAGCAAGCATTCACAAGCTTACAATACCAAGGAAATATATTTCAGATTCATGTTAATGTACAAAAACAACCTCCAAAGAGCTATAAAACTTGGCTCAACCATCTCTGGTACAGTAAGCCCTCTATATTTGCAGGTTACTTTCATGCAAAGCATCACAAATTTAGAATTAACAAATAGATATTTTAGGATAAAAAATAGTTACTGGTAAGTGAATGGGTCAAATTAAACATAAATAAAAATTTAACATTTATAACAACAATAACTTAATATACTTAACTATGAAATATCATTATAATCCCAGCACTTGAAATAATATTAAAAAATGTAGTACTTACTATAAGCAAGTCCATACAGTGAGGAACAGAAAATATCTGTAATCCAATAAATGTTCAACCACCAGACTTATAGTGACTGTCAACCTAAACTCACTCAATCATATACTCACAATAAAAGTATCTTCACATCTCAATCTCCTCTATATCTATATTTCATGAAAAGTGAAAAAACTGATGAAGGTTGTTGAACGTGTCACTACCATTTCTGTGGTTCTAAAAAAATATTACATCTGCATTATTCTTAAGTCTCTTTGATAAAATACTGTGCACATTTATGACTCTCACAATTACAAGCAGACCCATTCCATGGTTTGTGCACAGTTTTTCAAGAAAGGGAACCTAACCCCTTTTTCCCCCCATTACAATCAGCTTACTTAATGCTTGCTAGTAGTGTGAAGAATAAGGGGTGGATTATTCACTGGGAACAATGGCCAGTGCCTAAGGGAATACAAAAAGGGTTTCAGATCCCTCAGAATATCAGAATATAAACACAAGAAAGAGAAACATGCCAAGTGAAACTTAATAATCTACATTAACTGAACTATTTCCATACATACAATGTATGGACCCACAAGGATCTAAACACTGCAACACAGTGTAAAAACAATATCAACTACAGACCACTTTGAGGGCTAATGATTATGATAGTGCTCAGAGACATTATTATTATTATTATTAATACAGTGCAATCATGAAAGAGTGTTAAATCTGTAGGGTCAAATAGTGCCTTGGTAATGGAAGGTAGTCAGATTCGATCCAGAGAAAGGGAGGTAACTCAAAATTCTTTGAAGGAAGTGTGTTTTAGCAGCATCAAGGTACCTCCCATAAAGGTCCCAGAGATTGCACAGACTTTACCTCAGGTCGGAGAGAAAGCACTAACTTCTTCATCAACACCAGGCACTGGTGTAGAATTGGTATAGATTGATGTAATCAAGATTATTATTACATTCATGGGGGTCGCAAAACCCGTAGGGGTCATATAGTGCTGGAGTGTATGAGAGGCAGTCAGGTTTGAACCAAGGGAAAGGAAGTCAGGTGTCAAGAATTTTCCTTGAGGGGCACCTAATGGATAAAAATTTATTTCATGAATACCAAACTTACAAATATAGAGGGTTTACTGCACAATATATTATACATACACAAGCTGCAAATATTAGAAAGAGAGAGTTATAAAACAACAGTAAAAAAGCTGAAAAAATGTTAAAATGATAGTGTACACAGCCATGCCTCTCTCTAGGTAGAGAAGTTTAAAAATAAACATTACACATCAGCCTGTTGATGGTTTTGAGATTTATCACCCAGCAACCCAATCACTAGCCAGGCTTCCTGCTTTATATGTTATATGCCCTGATTGATCAGGCTGTTGGCACTTGCAGATAGAAGTACTTACCACTGCTTACAAAGAATAGGAACAGTTTGCAAGAACTTATCAAATTCCAACTTCATGACAATTAGAGATTTGTTTTGTTGTTCATGAATACTTACAATGATTCCAAGCTGAATCTCCTCTCTGATCTCTACAATAACAATGCTACCACAGATTAAGATTAACAAAAACATACCAATATTCAACTACAAAGGCAGATCCCAGAGTCAGGTTAACAACATCAGTGCACTACTACAATTACTAAACAGAAACCTAACATTCATTTTTTACAGAAACATGAATAAAGCAAGACAGAAAAGATTTATACAACCTACCTGCACACTCAGCCATCCTAAACTGCAAACCTGATCAAAAGAGAGCTGAAACAGTAATTTATTATATGTACTAATGAGATGAAATGTATTAACTCTACATGTACGGTACCAGAGATGATGATGATAAAGTTGCATAAGTGCAACGCACACCCAGAAACCTAAATACAGTGGTACCTCGGTATACATCCGCTTTGGAATAAGTCCAACTTGGTCTACGTCCTGTTTGGACGTGAAAATTTTTGCTTGGTAAACGACCTTTGTTTGGAATACGGCTCACGTGCTAGAACTGTATGGGTCAAAATGAGTTACGACACCACACGCTACCCTAACACGACTCCGCTCATTCAGCCCATGGATCAAGAAACTCTACACTAAAGCACTATTCCAGAGGTGCTTTGAAGTGACCTCTGACTCAGAGTTAACCCTGAGAGAGTTTTGGAAAGATCACTTTCACTATCGACCACTGCATAACTCTCAGTGACAAAGCCTGGCAGGAAGTTTCATACAGAACAATGAACTCTGTTTGGAGGGATTTGTGGCCAGAAGCAGTGGCTTGAAAGGGACTTTGAGGGCTTTGAGGCTGTGTCTATAATGGAGGATATTGTCTCTCTGGTCAGGTCCATGGGTCTGGATGTGATTGATGGTGATATGGAGGAGTTAGTGGAGGGGCACAGGGAAGAGTTGACCACTGAGGAGCTGCAGGAACTTGAGAAGGAGGAGCACAAGACTAAGATGGATGCACTCTCTTCAGGCTCGGAAGAGGAGATAGAGGAAGCCCCTACTTCATTAATAAAGGAAATCTTTGCCAAATGGATGGACGTCAAAAACTTTGCAGAGAAGTACCACCCCAACAAAGCCCAAACAAGCCGAAATAGCATTGTCTGGAATGAAAAGACAATGTCACATTTCCGAAACAAGATGAGGAAAAGGCAGAAGCAAAGTTCTTTGGACAGATTTTTAGTAAAAGTTAAACCTGGTGAGCTTCAACCAGGTCCAAATAGGAAAAAGAGACAGAAAAGAGAAGGGGACTCTCCTTCCAAACAATAACATTTCCTCCTCTTCCCTTCTCAGCACTATCCTAGTAGGCACTCGACTCTTTTCAGCAAAGTAAAGGTAGGTTAAATTTGCATTTATTTCATCTAATTCTTTTGTATTTATGTATGTATTTTAGTATTAACCCTTTCGGGGTCGGTGCCATACTAGTACGTTTTACGAGCAGGGGTTGGTGCCGTACTAGTACGCCCAAATTCTAGCGGCCTCAATTTAAGCAGAAAACGTCTGGTAGGCATACATATGAAAGAATGGGTCTGTGTGGTCAGTGTGCGCAGTATAAAAAAAATCCTGCAGTACACACTGCATAATGAGAGAAAAAAAACTCTGACCGTTTTTTTCGATTAAAACAGCGACTTTGCAGTCGATTTTCGTATGGTATTTATTGATGTATTCTCGTTTTCTTGGTCTCATTTGATAGAATGGAAGATATATTACAGAAATAGAGATGATTTTGATTGGTATGACAATGACAATTACCTTGAAATTGAGCTCAAAGTAGCGAAAATGTTCGATTTTTGACGATGTTCAAGAGTAAACAAATCACACCATGAGTCCAATAAACATCAACTGGCGAGTCTTATATTCATGCACAAGTGCTCTGATATTATTTATACCATTTTTACAATAATGCAGTTGTATACATAACAGTAAATCTTCTATTTTTGTGAGAATAAAAATTCAAAATGGAAAGCAAAAGTAATGGAACAGGGGTCTGGAGACGTGGCTAATGAACAGAGAACATGTTATTTTAGTGCCAGGAATGTCTGCCTTGTTTACTCTGGACCCTATTTTGAAATTGGCATCGTTTGAAATTTGTGTGAAATTGGAAAATTGCCATTTTCTGACCACTATTTTGGTTAGATGAAATTGGTAAATAGGCAGTTTCTTCTACTCATTCGATAGAAGAAATGGAGTTCTAGCGAAATAGCTATAATTTTAGGAGACTGAAACATTGGAATTTGTCGAAAATAGGGCTCGAAGTGGGTGAAATCGCCGATGCGTCAATTTCATAGATACCGATAACTTCGCGAAAGCATAATTTTGTTAGTTTTCGATCAAATTTCATAATTTTGGTGGCGTTATGATCGGAAAAAGATTCTCTATCATTTCATAAGAAAAAAATAATTTTTTTTTTCCAAAATATTTTCGACCCCAGGAACACTTTCCTGAGAAGGCCTGTCGACCCCCAAAGGGTTAAGCAGTCTTTAAATTACATATTTTAGTATTAAGTAGTGTTTAAATTATTTTATACAACCCCATCAATGTATAATATGCCAATAACAATACAATTTTTTTCATGGGAATGGATTAATCATTTTCCCTATATTTCTTATGGGAAAATTCATTTGGTATATTTTATGTTTGGTATAAGTCCAAGGTCCTGGAACGGATTAACCCTTTCGGGGTTTCAGCCGTACTAGTACGGCTTATGCGCCAGGGTTTTCCACATACTAGTACGCATAAATTCTAGCGGCTTCAAATCGAGGGGGAGATGCTGGTAAGCCTGTATGTGATAGAATGGGTCTATGTGGTAAGTGTGTGCAGTAGGAAAAAAATCTATGCATCCGCATTACATTGTGGGAGTGGTAATTCAGTGCATCTTTGTCACCAAGCCATGTGGTAAGGAATACCTCACTCCGGCAGTGTGAGTGGTAGGGAAGGCAGTGGAGGGGGTGGGGAAGACAGTGGTTGGGGAAGACAGTGGGGTGGGTGGGGAAGACAGTGGGGGTGGGGAAGACAGTGGTGGGGTGGGCAAGACAGTGGGGGAGAAGGCTTGCTGGCTGGCTAGCTAGCTGGCTCTGTCACACAGGTACACATAAATACATAGCATAAATAACCTTAGATAAATACATAGTGTAAATTACATAGGATAAATACATAGTTTAAATTACCTAGGATAACCCAAAAAATCCAGACTGGCAAATATGTATCAGGACTCAGATGTGGCAGTGTTGGTTCACTAGTGACTGTCTCTGAGACAGAGAGAGACAGAAAAAGAGACAAAGCAGACAGACAGATAAAACAGTGAAAACAAATAAAGGAGGGCAGTGTACCCTCATTTGTCAAATATCATCACTCTCATTAGTTTGGTGATAAGATAAGACGAGGCTAACCCCTCATCAAATGTCACCCCTGGCTGGTTGGCTGGCAGGGAGGGAGGCAGGCAGGCAGGCAGGCAGGGAGGGAAGCAGGCAGGGAGGCAGGCAGGGAGGCAGGCAGGCAGGGAGGCAGGCAGGCAGGGAGGCAGGCAGGCAGGGGGCAGGCAGGCAGGCAGGCAGGCAGGCAGGCAGGCAGGGGGAGGGAGGGAGGGAGGGAGGCAGGCAGGCAGGCAGGCAGCCTAGGATAACCCTAAAATTCCAGACTGGCAAATAATATGTAGTATCAGGACTCAGATGTGGCAGTGTTGGTTCACTAGTGACTGTCTCTGAGACAGAGACAGACAGACAGACAGATAAAACAGTGAAAACAAATAAAGGGAAGGCAGTGTACCCTCATTTGTCAAATGTCATCACTCTCATTAGTTTGGTGATAAGAGGAGGCTAACCCCTCATCAAATGTTACCCCTGGCTGGCTGGCTGGCAGGGAGGCAGGCAGGCAGGGAGGGAGGGAGGCAGGCAGGCAGGGAGGCAGGCAGTGTGGAGAAAATTCTCCAAGAGAGGGGGGTATCAGCCCTTTAAAGGGCCCTGCCCTTAGAAAGGCCAGACGGCGTCTGGCTTCCTGGTCAACAATTTTTCATAATAGATGTATGGACCCAGGAAGCCAGGAAGTCACGTGATGGCTGACCAGTCTTGCAACGAGTATATATGATTGACAGACATTTGAGGAAAATGACTCTTTGCCGTAGCAGGAAAGTTAAAGAAAACAACTGTTTCACTTTCTACACTTGAAAAAACTATCATGTGCTCTCAGTGATCTAAATATTTAAAGAACACAATCATTTGAATTGCAAACTGTTGCAGCGTTTAGCAAGTAGTGATTTGAGCTGAGGTCAGTGAAACAGGGAGAGGGCAGGAGCTGAGGAGAAGCGGGCTCAGATTGACTTGAACAGCAAGAGGGGACAAGAGCTGCGACGCGTGATTTTACCTAACTCTCATCAATCTCCACTAACGCCGGGAAATCGGATAAGAACTCTGTTCCAGCGCGTTTAGTGATAATTAATCATAAAATAGCGGTACATTACAGAGAAGTGTGCGCAGCTTCTTATTACTGCTAAAAGACAAACGTAGAGAGACAATCGCGAGTGAACTTCATCGAACAAGACGGTGACTCATCAGCGACGTTCTACAATCAAGACAGCATTTCCCGCCGTATATGGTGGAGCCAACACCATTGTTCACGTTACAACGAGCAAGGTAGGCTTCAAATTCTTGTTGACACAGGGGGACTGCGCAGTTCTTGTAGTCAGGAGAAATTTAAAACTGTCCTATTTAGACGGCGGTTATGCGTGGACTTTTAAGTCCAAACAAGTAAGTTCAGTTCAGTCCATTAACTGACTGACATATGGGAATACGCTCCTCTGAGGTAATTAATTTTACACTAATACCTTTTAATTGACAGCCCAAGGGGATGGAAAGGATGACTCTTCTATAACGATGTCGGGGACGGCTGCGAAGTCGTGGAGTCATCATTAAGCTAAGTTGCTTAATTACAGTTCATCAATCTTAGGGATTCCATTTCCCTAATAAATTGGTCCTTCGAACCAGATAAAGTGGCCACATGGTGGTCCAAAGACTTGTACTACAGTGTCTACGATCCAAGGTCCTTTGAAAAAGCTGTAAAACTAGTGTTTTTATAAAAGAAACC
>WNWK01023544.1:13412-30959 GCA_009830355.1 Cherax destructor
GTGTAAAAACAATATCAACTACAGACCACTTTGGGGGCTAATGTTAATAGTGCTCAGAGACATTATTATTATTATTATTAATAAGTGCAATCATGAAAGAGTGTTAAATCTGTAGGGTCAAATAGTGCCTTGGTAATGGAAGGTAGTCAGATTCGATCCAGAAAAAGGGGGAGGTAACTCAAAAATTCTTTGAAGGAAGTGTGTTTTAGCAGCATCAAGGTACCTCCCAAAAAGGTCCCAGGATTGCACAGACTTTACCCTCAGGTCGGAGAGAAAGCCTAATTTCCATCAACACCAGGCACTGGTGTAGAATTGGTATAGATTGATGTAATCAAGATTATTATTACATTCATGGGGGTCGCAAAACCCGTAGGGGTCATATAGTGCTGGAGTGTATGAGAGGGTCAGGTTTGAACCAAGGGAAAGGAAGTCAGGTGTCAAGAATTTTCCTTGAGGGGCACCTAATGGATAAAAATTTATTTCATGAATACCAAACTTAAAAAATATAGAGGGTTTACTGCACAATATATTATACATACAAAGCTGCAAATATTAGAAAGAGGGGTTATAAAACAACAGTAAAAAAGCTGAAAAATGTTAAAATGATAGTGTACACAGCATCCTCTCTCTAGGTAAGAAGTTTAAAAATAAACAACAATCAGCCTGTTGATGGTTTTGAGATTTACACCCACAACCCAATCACTAGCCAGGCTTCCTGCTTTATATGTTATATGCCCTGATTGATCAGGCTGTTGGCACTTCAGATAGAAGTACTTACCACTGCTCAAAGAAAGGAACATTGAAAGAATTTATCAAATTCAACTTCGACAATTAGGGTTTGTTTTGTTGTTCATGAATATTTACAATGATTCCAAGTGAATCTCCTCTCTGATCTCTACAATAACAATGCTACCACAGATTAAGATTAAAAAAAACATACCAATATTCAACTACAAAGGCAGATCCCAGAGTCAGGTTAACAACATCAGTGCACTACTAAAAATTACAAAACAGAAACCTAACATTCTTTTTTTCAGAAACATGAATAAAGCAAGACAGAAAAGATTTATACAACCTACCTGCACTCAGCCATCCTAAACTGCAAACCTGATAAAAAGAAACTGAAACAGTAATTTATTATATGTACTAATGAGATGAAATGTATTAATCTACATGTACGGTACCAGAGATGATGATGATAAAGTTATAAGTGCAAACCCCAGAAACCTAAATAAGTGGTACCTCGGAAACATCCGCGGAATAAGTCCAACTTGGTCTACGTCCTGTTTGACGTGAAAATTTTGTTTGGGAAACCCTTGTTTGGAATACGGCTCACGTGCTAGAACTGTATGGGTCAAAATGATTCGACACCACACGCTCCCCTAACACGACTCCTCATTCAGCCCATGGATCAAGAAACTCTACACTAAAGCACTATTCCGGGTGTTTGAAGTGACTCTGACTCAGATTAACCCTGAGAGAGTTTTTGGAAAAGATCACTTACTTCACCACTGCATAACTCTCAGTGAAAAAAAGCCTGGCAGGAAGTTTCATACAGAACAATGAACTCTGTTTGGAGGTTTTTGTGGCCAAAGCAGTGGCTGAAAGGGACTTTGAGGGCTTTGAGGTGTGTCTATAATGGAGGATTTGTCTCTGGTCAGGTCCATGGGTCTGGATGTGATTGATGGTGATATGGAGGAGTTAGTGGGGGGGACAGGAAGAGTTGACCACTGAGGAGCTGCAGGAACTTGAAAAAGGAGGGCACAAGACTAAATGGAGATCCTTGGGGGTCGGAAGAGGAGATAGAAAGCCCTTTCTTCATTAATAAAGGAAATCTTTGCCAAATGGATGGGCGCAAAAACTTTGCAAGAAGTACCACCCCAACAAAGCCCAAAAAGCCGAAATAGCATTGTCTGGGAAAGAAAAGACAATGTCACATTTCAAACAAGATGAGGAAAAGGCAGAAGCAAAGTTCTTTGGACAGATTTTTAGAAAAATTAAACCTGGTGAGCTTCAACCAGGTCCAAATAGGAAAAAGAGACAGAAAAAGAAGGGGACTCCCTTCCAAACAATAACATTTCCTCCTCTTCCCTTCTCAGCACTATCCTGAGGCAAATCGACTCTTTTCGCAAAGTAAAGGTAGGTTAAATTTGCATTTATTTCATCTAATTCTTTTGTATTTATGTATGTATTTTAGTATTAACCCTTTTGGGTCGGTGCCATACAGACGTTTACGAGCAGGGGTTGGTGCCGTACTATACCCAAATTTAGCGGCCCAATTTAAGCAGAAAACCTGGTAGGCATACATATGAAAAATGGGCTGTGTGGTCAGTGTGCGCAGTATAAAAAAAAATCCCAGACACTGCATAATGAGAAAAAAACTCTGACCGTTTTCGAAAAACAGCGACTTTGCAGTCGATTTTCGTATGGTATTTATTGATTATTCTCGTTTTCTTGGTCTCATTTGATAGAATGGAAGATATATTACAGAAATAGAGATGATTTTGATTGGTATGACAATGACAATTACCTTTAAATTGAGCTCAAAGTAGCGAAAATGTTCGATTTTTGACGATGTTCAAGAGTAAACAAATCACACCATGCGTCCAATAAACATCAACTGGCGAGTCTTATATTCATGCACAAGTGCTCTGATATTATTTATACCATTTTTACAATAATGCAGTTGTATACATAACAGTAAATCTTCTATTTTGTGAGAATAAAATTCAAAATGGAAAGCAAAAGTAATGGAACAGGGTCTGGAGACGTGGCTAATGAACAGAGAACATGTTATTTTAGTGCCAGGAATGTCTGCCTTGTTTACTCTGGACCCTATTTTGAAATTGGCATCGTTTGAAATTTGTGTGAAATTGGAAAATTGCCATTTTCTGACCACTATTTTGGTTAGATGAAATTGGTAAATAGGCAGTTTCTTCTACTCATTCAATAGAAGAAATGGAGTTCTAGCGAAATAGCTATAATTTTAGGAGACTGAAACATTGGAATTTGTCGAAAATAGGGCTCGAAGTGGGTGAAATCGCCGATGCGTCAATTTCATAGATACCGATAACTTCGCGAAAGCATAATTTTGTTAGTTTTCGATCAAATTTCATAATTTTGGTGGCGTTATGATCGGAAAAAGATTCTCTATCATTTCATAAGAAAAAATAATTTTTTTTTTCCAAAATATTTTCGACCCCAGGAACACTTTCCTGAGAAGGCCTGTCGACCCCCAAAGGGTTAAGCAGTCTTTAAATTACATATTTTAGTATTAAGTAGTGTTTAAATTATTTTATACAACCCCATCAATGTATAATATGCCAATAACAATACAATTTTTTTTCATGGGAATGGATTAATCATTTTTCCCTATATTTCTTATGGGAAAATTCATTTGGTATATTTTATGTTTGGTATAAGTCCAAGGTCCTGGAACGGATTAACCCTTTCGGGGTTTCAGCCGTACTAGTACGGCTTATGCGCCAGGGTTTTCCACATACTAGTACGCATAAATTCTAGCGGCTTCAAATCGAGGGGGAGATGCTGGTAAGCCTGTATGTGATAGAATGGGTCTATGTGGTAAGTGTGTGCAGTAGGAAAAAAATCTATGCATCCGCATTACATTGTGGGAGTGGTAATTCAGTGCATCTTTGTCACCAAGCCATGTGGTAAGGAATACCTCACTCCGGCAGTGTGAGTGGTAGGGAAGGCAGTGGAGGGGGGGGAAGACAGTGGTTGGGGAAGACAGTGGGGTGGGTGGGGAAGACAGTGGGGGGAAGACAGTGGTGGGGTGGGCAAGACAGTGGGGGAGAAGGCTTTCTGGCTGGCTAGCTAGCTGGCTCTGTCACACAGGTACACATAAATACATAGCATAAATAACCTTAGATAAATACATAGTGTAAATTACATAGGATAAATACATAGTTTAAATTACCTAGGATAACCCACAAAATCCAGACTGGCAAATATGTATCAAGACTCAGATGTGGCAGTGTTGGTTCACTAGTGACTGTCTCTGAGACAGAGAGAGACAGAAAAAGAGACAAGCAGACAGACAGACAGATAAAACAGTGAAAACAAATAAAGGGAGGGCAGTGTACCCTCATTTGTCAAATATCATCACTCTCATTAGTTTGGTGATAAGATAAGACGAGGCTAACCCCTCATCAAATGTCACCCCTGGCTGGTTGGCTGGCAGGGAGGGAGGCAGGCAGGCAGGCAGGCAGGGAGGGAAGCAGGCAGGGAGGCAGGCAGGGAGGCAGGCAGGCAGGGAGGCAGGCAGGCAGGGAGGCAGGCAGGCAGGGAGGCAGGCAGGCAGGCAGGCAGGCAGGCAGGCAGGGAGGGAGGGAGGCAGGCAGGCAGGCAGGCAGCCTAGGATAACCCTAAAATTCCAGACTGGCAAATAATATGTAGTATCAGGACTCAGATGTGGCAGTGTTGGTTCACTAGTGACTGTCTCTGAGACAGAGACAGACAGACAGACAGATAAAACAGTGAAAACAAATAAAGGGAAGGCAGTGTACCCTCATTTGTCAAATGTCATCACTCTCATTAGTTTGGTGATAAGAGGAGGCTAACCCTCATCAAATGTTACCCCTGGCTGGCTGGCTGGCAGGGAGGCAGGCAGGCAGGGAGGGAGGGAGGCAGGCAGGCAGGGAGGCAGGCAGTGTGGAGAAAATTCTCCAAGAGAGGGGGGTATCAGCCCTTTAAAGGGCCCTGCCCTTAGAAAGGGCCAGACGGCGTCTGGCTTCCTGGTCAACAATTTTTTTCATAATAGATGTATGGACCCAGGAAGCCAGGAAGTCACGTGATGGCTGACCAGTCTTGCAACGAGTATATATGATTGACAGACATTTGAGGAAAATGACTCTTTGCCGTAGCAGGAAAGTTAAAGAAAACAACTGTTTCACTTTCTACACTTGAAAAAACTATCATGTGCTCTCAGTGATCTAAATATTTAAAGAACACAATCATTTGAATTGCAAACTGTTGCAGCGTTTAGCAAGTAGTGATTTGAGCTGAGGTCAGTGAAACAGGGAGAGGGCAGGAGCTGAGGAGAAGCGGGCTCAGATTGACTTGAACAGCAAGAGGGGACAAGAGCTGCGACGCGTGATTTTACCTAACTCTCATCAATCTCCACTAACGCCGGGAAATCGGATAAGAACTCTGTTCCAGCGCGTTTAGTGATAATTAATCATAAAATAGCGGTACATTACAGAGAAGTGTGCGCAGCTTCTTATTACTGCTAAAAGACAAACGTAGAGAGACAATCGCGAGTGAACTTCATCGAACAAGACGGTGACTCATCAGCGACGTTCTACAATCAAGACAGCATTTCCCGCCGTATATGGTGGAGCCAACACCATTGTTCACGTTACAACGAGCAAGGTAGGCTTCAAATTCTTGTTGACACAGGGGGACTGCGCAGTTCTTGTAGTCAGGAGAAATTTAAAACTGTCCTATTTAGACGGCGGTTATGCGTGGACTTTTAAGTCCAAACAAGTAAGTTCAGTTCAGTCCATTAACTGACTGACATATGGGAATACGCTCCTCTGAGGTAATTAATTTTACACTAATACCTTTTAATTGACAGCCCAAGGGGATGGAAAGGATGACTCTTCTATAACGATGTCGGGGACGGCTGCGAAGTCGTGGAGTCATCATTAAGCTAAGTTGCTTAATTACAGTTCATCAATCTTAGGGATTCCATTTCCCTAATAAATTGGTCCTTCGAACCAGATAAAGTGGCCACATGGTGGTCCAAAGACTTGTACTACAGTGTCTACGATCCAAGGTCCTTTGAAAAAAGCTGTAAAACTAGTGTTTTTATAAAAGAAACCAGAATATGAGTCGCTCCTCTCAATCAAAGAGCATGGACAGCCATCGCGAGTCATAGAAAACGTGAGGGGCACACCCTGGTCACCCGTCACCCAGGAAGAAAATGGGAGTCGGGTCATACGGGGGTACCAGTGGGCGGGGTACGACTCACCCACCAAGCTCCACTCGCCAGCAGAAATGCTGACAGAAGCAGATTGGTGCACAGCTAGTCTCTGAATGTGTATATACACAGTGTATATATATACACACAGTGTTTATAATGTTTATAGACACAAATTACGAGAAGAAACTGTGTATTATGTTTGTCTCTTATATATAATATGGGAAGTTATATTAAGTTTAAACTTTCATATTAACATTTGACATTTATTTATATGTATATAAACATTGAATATGTATGTGTGATATACATTTATGCATTTATATAGTTATTAATGTGTGAAGTGACATCAGTACTGAGACTCAGTGGTTTTAGCTGAGACAGCAATTCAGGACATAAACACCCTCCAAGGCCACTGACCCTGAGGTCACGGTTAGTAGGTCAGCAGTGTTGCTGACACAACTGACACAATCAAAACAAACTCAAGATCTTGACTGGAGTTTTAAACACTCTAAGTGTGTTGCTAGTCATTATTCTAGCACAATGTCGTCATTAAACACTAAAATGAAATCTTTGCAGACTAAAATTAACCAATTAGAAGGTTTAATTTCAGCCTGTATAGTGTTAACCCAAGACACAATGAGTTAGAAATAAAATATGAATTACTTAACAAACGTCTGGAAAGCATTAATTCAGACTATGAGATATATGAGAGTGCATTTTTAGATTCTAACCCGTCAGAGGAAGACATTAAAAGTGTCTTGGATACCTTTAGTGAACAACAATTAAGGTGGACAGGAATACAGGCTACCTGCCGCAAAACTTTGTCACAGAGACCTACTGTAACTAGTGGTCAGACACCTGTCACACCTGCCACACCTGGTGTTGGATTACCCCAACTGCTAACACTGGCAATGCCTATATTTCAAGGCAACAATTATGAAGAGTTTATCAGTGGGTTTCATTCTTTAGTGAATTCACATACTGACATAGATGAGATGGCTAAGTTCAATTATCTCAAATATCTTGTGAAAGGAGAACCCTATGAACTGACTAAATCATTTCCGGTGGTCAAAGGCAATTATGCTCTAGCCTTACGTGTCTTTGCAGATAATTACTTTGATACTGACAAAGCCAGGGTTAGACATGCAGTCTTAATATCAAGCTTGAAACCACCCAAACATTGTCTTTCAGACTTACAGTCATTTAGGATCACATTAGACAATAGTCTCAGAACTCTAGGAGTTAAATATGACCTAATGCAATGTGATTGGTTTATCAGTGGTATTGTACAAGATAAACTGTCACCACAAACCATTGAACGTTTAAATATTATGTTCAATAAAAGCTATTTCACTTGTGAAGAAATTAGCAATGGTTTACAATCAATAGTTTCATGCATGCAAGCAACGAGAGAAGATGATAAATCCACCAATTCTATTGTGGATAAAACTTCAACTCAGTACAAAAAGAGTATACCTACTCCCACTAAACCACAGAATGGGAAAACCCATGTAGGCATTTATCAAGCTGTGAATACAACAGACAGTAAACAGACTGTCACACATAAACGTACTCCAAAATGTGTACTTTGTGATGGAACACACTGGGCACAGTATTGCATTCAATACACAACAATGGAGGCACGGAAACAACGTGCTCAACAGCTGAAAAGATGCACTAAGTGTTTAGGTGAACACAAGGGAGGTAAATGCTCACTAAAGTAGTGTTTTAAATGCAAGGGTATGCATCATACAGCATTATGCCCAAGCACTTATGCTGAACAACCGACTTCCACAGAGTCAGGAAGTTAACAAACAGCAGCATTAAATGTGAGAGAAGTCTAAATCGACTTCTCTCCCAATAGCTCGAGTAGAGTTATCCAATAAATTACACAAAACCAATGTGCTAACACTATTTGATCAAGGCTCACAAAAGTCTTTCATAAGAAGAACAGTGTTGAAAAAACTGAATAAACAACCCCATGCTAAAATACAGTTAGATATACAGTGGACCCCCGAGTAACGAACACCCCGGAAATCGTACAACTATGTAAGTATAATATTGTAAGTGTTTGTGGAAGTGTATTTTTGGGGGGTCTGAAATAGACTAACCTATGTGACATTATTCCTTAAGGGAGTAAATTCGTTTGGTAATGGCACTTGAGCAGGCTTCTGGAATGAAATTTTTACGTTACTCGGGGTCCACTGTAGCTGCATTTTTCCAAAGTTCTGGTAAGCAGAAATATGACCTAGCCAGATTCACTGTTGGTCTAGGAAACAGGAAAAAGACAGTAGAAGCTGTGGTAGTTGATGATTTGCCTAAGTCAGTGCAGATCCGGGGATTAAGAGATACAGTTGCAGCACTGAAGGCAGCCAAGGTCAAGTTAGCCTGTCCTGACATACAGATGGACACAATTAGTCCAATTGATTTAATCATTGGAAGTGATTACTATCACTGTTTTGTGGAAAATATAGTAAGTAAACATGATGTTCACTTGCTGAAAACAGCTGGGGGCCATATCATATGTGGTCCAATTCCTTCTCAAAGCGGGAAAGAAGCTGAAATTGATTCAGTAGAAAATGTACTAGTTACAAGAATAACTGCTGATCATGTACCACAGCAAAAATTATCATTACTGGAAGAAATGAATGAACCAGTTGATAAGTTGTGGGATTTAGATGCGATAGGTATTGATGTAAATAAACCAAGCCCACAGGAGTCTGGGACTTATAACCAATATTTGGACACTGTCATATATGAAGATGGACAGTATTGGGAAATGAAAGTACAAATACATGAGCTCAGGAAGAATCCAGAGCTGCTGACTGTCTATGATAATATCATACAAGAACAGTTAGACAATAAATTTATTGAGGAAATAGTCGAAGATAAGTTGAAGACAGATGCTCATTATCTACCGCACCATGGAGTCAGGAAAGATTCTGAAACTACTCCACTACGTGTTGTATACAATTGCAGGGCACGTGCAAATAAAGGTGTAGCAAGCCTTAATGACTGTCTGATGACCGGACCCTCACTAACTGAGAAGCTTGGAGACGTGCTTATGAAATTTCGCACAAATCCATATGCCTACACGGCTGATATTTCCAAAGCTTTCTTAAGAGTAGGACTACAAGAAATAGACAGAGACTATACTCGATTCTTGTGGCCAGAAAATCCACATGATCCTCAAAGTCCTGTGGAAACTTATCGTTTCAAGTCAGTATTATTTGGTGCAACATCCTCTCCATTCTTACTAGAAGCTACTCTTAATACACATTTGAAGAAACCTGAAAGTCCCTTCAAAGAAATCTTAAAGAAAAGTTTCTATGTGGATAATCTTCAAGGTACTGTGAATAAAGAGGATGATTTGAAATCCTTATACAGAGAAGCTAACAAGGAGATGAAAGAAGCAAATATGCCTCTAAGGATGTGGAATACTAATTAAAATCAATTAAGAGAACTTATCAAAGAAGATTTCCCTGAAGCTGAAATTCCTGAATGCAACAACATGCTTGGACTTAATTGGAACACACAGGAAGACACTTTGAATCTCAAAAGGATAAACAATAAAACAAGCAGTACACTCACTAAACGTAGTTTACTGTCAGAGGTATCACAATGTTTTGATCCTCTAGGACTCGTCTCACCAATTACCATAAAAGGTAAAATGCTTGTACAAAATGCTTGGAAGCTCAAAATAGGTTGGGATGAGAACTTGCCTCTAGAAATGAGTCACGAATGGGATGAAATATCCAAGGAGTTTAAACAACTTCATCAAATTAAATTTCCCAGACAAATAGGTCAAGAGAGAAACAACACATTACATGTGTTCTGTAATGTGTCAACCAGAGGTTATGGCACTGTAGCTTACATGAGTAATGCTGAAGGAAGTATACTTTAATTACTTCAAAGGCCAGGGTTGCACCCTTGAAGGTCAGAACAGTACCACAATTGGAACTGACAGCACTCTATGTAGGTACAAAATTAGCCATCTATCTCAACAAAGTACTTGATCATCTCACTATTGAAAAAACTGTGATCTGGAGTGACAATGAAGCAGTTCTCCAGTGGTTAAGAAATAATAGTAGTAAGTTGGTCTATGTACAGAATAGAGTAGCAGAAATAAGAGAGATGAAGAGAGATTATCACTTTCTCCCCGTCTCTACACAAGAGAACCCAGCTGACATGTTGTCATGTGGTGTCCCACTCAAGAACTTTGTGGATAATAAATTATGGCTCCACGGACCTAACTGGCTCTCTAATGAAAATAACTGGCCACAGCAAAAAGCTCACATTATGCCAGAAGAAACAGTCTGCTTGAACACAGCAGAAATAGTCTGTTTAAATATAGCAGACACAAAAGAAATAGTCATTGATGGATCTAAATACTCATCTTTGGGTAAATTCTTAAGAGTTACAGCTCTTGTCTTTAACCCTTTGGGGGTCGGTGCCGTACTAGTACGTTTTACGAGCAGGGGTTGGTGCCGTACTAGTACGTTTTACGAGCAGGGGTTGGTGCCGTACTAGTACGCCCAAATTCTAGCGGCCTCAATTTAAGCAGAAAACGTCTAGTAGGCATACATATGAAAGAATGGGTCTGTGTGGTCAGTGTGCGCAGCATAAAAAAAAATCCTGCATTACACACTGCATAATGAGAGAAAAAAACTGACCGTTTTTTTCTATTAAAACAGCGACTTTGCAGTCGATTTTCGTATGGTATTTATTGATGTATTCTCGTTTTCTTGGTCTCATTTGATAGAATGGAAGATATATTACAGAAATAGAGATGATTTTGATTGGTATGACAATGACAAGTACCTTGAAATTGAGCTCAAAGTAGCGAAAATGTTCGATTTTTGACGATGTTCAAGAGTAAACAAATCACACCATGCATCCAATACACATCAACTGGCGAGTCTTATATTCATGCACAAGTGCTCTGATATTATTTATACCATTTTTACAATGATGCAGTTGTATACATAACAGTAAATCTTCTATTTTTGTGCGAATAAAAAATCAAAATGGAAAGCAAAAGTAATGGAACAGGGGCCAGGAGACGTGGCTAATGAACAGAGAACATGTTATTTTAGTGCCAGGAATGTCTGCCTTGTTTACTCTGGACCCTATTTTGAAATTGGCATCGTTTGAAATTTGTGTGAAATTGAAAAATTGACATTTTCTGACCACTATTTTGGGTAGATGAAATTGGTAAATAGGCAGTTTCTTCTACTCATTCGATAGAAGAAATGGAGTTCTAGCGAAATAGCTATAATTTTAGGAGACTGAAACATTGGAATTTGTCGGAAATAGGGCTCGAAGTGGGTGAAATCGCCGATGCGTCAGTTTCATAGATACGGATAACTTCGCGAAAGCATAATTTCGTTAGTTTTCGATCAAATTTCATAATTTTGGTGGCCTTATGATCGGAAAAAGATTATCTATCATTTCATAAGAAAAAATTAATTTTTTTTTTTTCCAAAAAATTTCGACCCCAGGAACACTTTCCTGAGAAGGCCTATCGATCCCCAAAGGGTTAAATTCATTAAAGGGATAAAACCTAATTATGAATTACTTGAACCCATTAAATACTGGATAAAGTTAATACAGAAAGATATTTTCTCTATAGAGTATAGATTTCTGGAAATTCAGGATAAATCTCCAAAGAAACCTGATATGATTAATTCTTTAGGACTTTATCTCGACTCAGAAAAGATTATAAGGTGTTGAGGAAGAATTCATAATTCTTCACTACCTAAAGAAACAATACATCCAGTATTGATCCCCAAGAATCATTGGCTAACAAAACTGATTATTCAGAATGCCCACAGTAACGTGTTACATGGTGGTGTAGCTGACACTCTTTGTCACATACGACAATCCTACTGGATACCTCAAGGTCGACAAAGTGTGAAGAATCAAATAAGGGACTGTATTACTTGTCGTCATTATGATATGCGAGTACAGTAGACCCTCCCTCAGTTAACGAAAGGTCTAGTTAACAAAAAAATCGGTTACCGAAAGCTTTTTTCGCAGTCAGATAGCGGAAAAAGCTCGGTTAGCGAAATGTATTAGACGTGTCCGCCTGCTCCACACCTGGTCTGCGCCTGCGCAAGACGCCAGTGAAGCGTTGTTTACCATTGAGAGAACATTACCCAGAGCGCTCTTTCAAACATTCACAATACATTTGGTGTCTTTTTTGGTGGTTTAGTGATTGTCACTGTGAAATAAGTCACCATGGGTCCAAAGAAGCTTCCTAGTGGCACCCCAGTGGTAAAGAGAGTGAGGAACACCATCGAACTGAAGAAAGAGATAATAGAAAAATATGAGAGTGGCGTACGTCTGAGTGATCTTGCCATGATGTACAAGAAAAGTGCATCTACTATCGGCACTATCCTGGCAAAGAGAAATGAGATCAAGGAAGCTAATGTTGCAAAAGGGGTTAATTTGTTAACGAAACAAAGATCGAAAACAGTGAATGAGGTTGAGAAGTTACTGATGGTGTGGATCAATGAAAAACAGATAGCGGGTGATAGTATTTCCATGGCGATAATTTGTGAAAAGGCAAGGAAGTTGCACGCACATCTTGTCAAGACAATGCCTGCAACCAGTGGTGAGGCGAGTGATTTTAAAGCCAGCAAAGGCTGGTTTGAGAGGTTTAAGAAACGTAGTGGCATACACAGTGTTGTGAGGCATGGTGAGGCAGCCAGCTCAGACAAACGTGCAGCTGAAAAATTTGTGAGTGAATTTAAGGGGTTCGTAGAGGCTGAAGAATTCCTCCCCCAACAAGTGTTTAATTGTGATGAAACAGGCCTGTTTTGGAAGAAAATGCCAAACAGGACCTTCATTACTCAGGAGGAAAAGGCACAGCCAGGACACAAGCCTATGAAAGACAGGCTAACTCTTATGATGTGTGCCAATGCCAGTTGTGATTTTAAAGTGAAGCCTTTACTGGTGTATCACTCAGAAAATCCCAGACCCTTCAAGAAACACAGTGTTGAGAAGAATAATTTGTGTGTGCATTGGAAGGCTAACACCAAGGCATGGGTCACTACGGAGATTTTCAAGGAATGGGTGACTTGAGTGTTTGGCCCTAGTGTGAAGAAATACCTCCTGGAAAAGAAATTGGGACTCAAGTGCCTCCTGGTACTGGACAATGCTCCTGCTCATCCTCACAACTTGGAAGAGTTGTTGCCTGATGAGTTCAGTTTCATCACAGTGAAGTTCTTGCCTTCTAATACCACTCCTCTCATCCAGCCCATGGACTAGCAGGTCATTGCAAACTTCAAGAAACTGTACACCAAAGCAGTGTTTCAGAGGTGCTTTAATATGACTAATGACTCTGCATTGACCCTAAGAGAGTTCTGGAAAGATCACTTCAATATCGTGCATTGCATAGACCTTATAGGTAAGGCTTGGGAGGGAGTGACTTCCAGGACTTTGAACTCTGCTTGGAGACCACTGTGGCCGGATTGTGTTGAAAAGAGGGATTTTGAAGGATTTGAGGCTGACCCTGACGACCCTGTGCCTGTTGTGGAAGATGTTGTGGAAGATATTGTGGCATTGGGGAACAGCCTGGGGTTGGAGGTGAGTGGTGAGGATGTGGAAGAGTTGGTGGAGGAGCACAGGGTAGAGCTAACAACTGAAGAGCTGCAAGAGCTTCATCTGGAACAGCAAAAGACAACAGCTGAGGTTATTGCTTCACAGGAGGAGGAAGAGAGAGTGAAGGAGATGCCTTCTTAAGAGATTAAGGAAATTTGTTCAATGTGGAATAAGGTGCAAACATTTGTTGAAAGACACCACCCTGAGCAAGCTGAAATGAAATTAAGACACATGTGCGACATCTGGGTATCTTTATAGTAAACGTTTCGCCATCCAGTGGCTTTATCAATACAAAATCCTAGGACATAATATGAAGAGAGTAGAACTATATACAAAAGATGAGGTAATCAGCCCCTCGGCCTTGGAGTTGGTGTATTCAGCACCGTAGGTCTGGAGATTATGAAGATCTGGTTAGGAGGCTTGACCTTAAATAGGCGACAGCTGAAAGGGACGGGTAGCAGACGAGGGCATAGTCACTGGTAGGCGGGATTCCCCAGTGTAAGTAAGTCATACCCAAAGAGATGGGTTAGTTGTAGTAGTAGTCGTAGCCGTGAAGAAGGTTATGTGCAGGTCCTCAGAATCAAGACTCTATGATGTTGCTGTAGTCTGACAAGTTGTACAAGAAAGGTATACAATACCGACAATATGAAATTAAGACACATGTGACATCTGGGTATCTTAGTAACGTTCGCCATCCAGTGGCTTTATCAATTAGGATTTTGTATTGATAAAGCCACTGGATGCGTACTATAGATAATCAGTCTTATTTCATATTGTCATTATACTTCTTGTACATAGTAAATACAGTGGTACCAGTAATGGTCCCCAAACTCACCTTATGTAAGTTTATTTTTAAATGCTTTGTAAGTGTAATTTGGGGTCTAAGGACTAGTCTATTTTACAACATTTCTTAAGGAGATAAATTCGTTTTAATGGCACTTGAACAGCATTCTGAATGAAAAATATTAAACCGGTACCACTGTATTTTATTTATATAAGTGTGAATATTTTTTATTTATAAATTAAAGTGTAAATATTTCTTATTTAGAAATTAAAGTGTAAATATTTCTTATTTATAAATTAAAGTGTAAATATTTCTTATTTATAAATTATGTACACTGTTTTGTGTGAATAGTGGTGATGGCCTGCTGCTGCCACCCACCACGGCTTATGGTCAGTGGCCCTTATACCCAACAACAACAACAACACTACCACCAGTTCTTACATTCGTAATGACATGTTTTATTCATTCTAGAGTTTATATCATGTTTCTATGTTATTAATATTGTTTATTATGTCATATTAGATGAATTGTGATAGATAAATAAGCTGTAGAGTTGATATTATTGTCATATTGAAGGACTATCTTGTCCTGCCTCCAAACAAACTCTCCTGCCTCTCTCATATGCCAACAAGTGTCTTCAATAAAGGTAAAACTGATTTAACTTCATTTATCAATTAAAATTAGTGCTTTATATTTATTTCTCATTGTTTTCTGTATGTAAAACTATAGTATTTATTTAAAAAAAAAAATGAATTTTTGGTGAATATTTTTGGGTGGAATGGATTAATTGTATTTACATTATTTATTATGCGAAATAAGGGTTCAAAAATTGGCCAGTTCGATTTTAGGCCTAGCTCCTGGAATGGATTAGGGCCGATTTCCAGGGGTCCACTGAATATGATTGGAAAATAGTAATAAACAATATTTTACATTGTTAGATTTTGTAAATATGTTTTGTAAACAATATAATGAGAACAAAGTTTGTGCGGTTATTGTGTAGTATACGAGGAGTGAATATTTGAAAAACAGCACTTATATAGGTCTCACAGGCCATAAAAGTTATTTGAAAAAAAAAATTAAAAAAGAAAACAACTAAAACAAATAAATAAAAGTTTACCGGCTGACCAGCAGTCAGCGATGTTGCCATAAGCGGTTCAAATTCTGTCAACTTCAAGCCTCTATATCTCGGTAAGTATTGATAGTAAAAAATTTTTTAGCCTATTTGGTTTAGAAAAAAAAAAACTAGCATTTCATAAGAAAAAGAATTTTTTTTCGAATATTTTTTGACGCTGAGAACGAGTTTCCGAGAGGGCCTGTCGACCCTCAAAGGGTTAAAAGTGGGTTATTAGAATGTATCAGTATGTATACCTAAAGTTTTAAAACAATGCAACTAGGTGGTTTCAGTTTACTGCAAGATGCATGGTAGCTTAAAAAATAGAAATACTGATCAGTACTTAAAACATACCTGAGCACAGAACAACCAATTAAACAGGTTAATTTAGGTCCTATTCGTCTCTCCAGGAGGCCGCCAAACACCATAAACAAGCCCTGAGATGCTGTGGTGATGGAGTTGACCCATATAAAGTTTCCATAATTTATACTGAGACTCACGTTCCGATTCATGTATGACACCATGTATGTCATCATATTGCCTGCAAGAAAACATTTGATAAAATAATAATTAAAATACAGGAAAATTTAACAGACTTCTCAAAGAAAACCTATTCTTACAAAAAAAAAATATACACATTAAAAAAGTGAAATATTTGGGTGAAATTCAAAGAATTGTGAGAACTTTGATCATTTTTTAAAACATTTTGTAATCAGATCTATTATTATAATAATAATAATAATAATAATAATAATAATAATAATAATAATAATAATAATAATAATAATAATAATAATAATAATACTTTATTGTGACATGGTACAATGATACATGGTAGACAAGATATATTTCTTAATGAGATGTACATGCCAAAAGCCCCTAATATGCTGTGCATTGCAGGCATTCTTAAGACTACTTTATTCTAGACTACATGGTAAAAAGTTATGGTTGACAATTTATAAAATAAGTATAATTGCGTATCTAAGTTATAAAGTTTGAATATAAGTTGAACATATCAATTAATTGTAGCACTGCAACTAATTGAGTGAGATAACAATTTAAAACAATTAATTGCATTGCAGTTACAGTTTGGGTGGTCATTATAATGTAAATGTTATGGTAATAGTTAGCTTAGTATGTATTATTCATAACAGGTTTTTACATTTAAGTGATTAGTCAGGTTTTTACATTAAGTGATTATTCTACTTTGTTGAGAATGTTTGATATTGAGCATTTAGCTTTGGGTGAGATGGTGATTTTTTAGCATCGTTTTGAATTGGGATACAGGCAGGGTTTCTTTGGCAATGACAGGTAATGAATTCCAAATTTTCGTGCCTTTTATATGCATTGAGTTTTTACATAGTGTTAGATGGACACGGGGAACATCGAGGAGTGATCTGTGTCTAGTGTTATGGTCATGTGTCCTGTTAAAATTGGTAAGGAGAAGTTTGAGTGGTGGGTTAATGTTTGCATAGAGTGTTCTATGTATGTAATAGGCACAATAAAAAGTATGGATGTCTTGTATGGTGAGTAAGTTTAGGTTTTTGAATATTGGTGGAGTATGTTGTCTGGAGTGTGAATTTGTTATCATTCTAACTGCTGCCTTTTGTTGTGTTATTAGTGGTCTGAGATGAGTTATTGATGTAGAGCCCCATGCGCAGATTCCATAGGTGAGGTATGGGTAAATGAGTGAGTGATATAGGGTAAGGAGAGCTGGTTGTGGAACATAGTACCGTATCTTGGATAGTATTCCCACGGTCTTTGAGACTTTCTTGGAAATTTGTTGTATATGTGTCTGAAATTTGAGGCCACTGTCAAGATGGATTCCTAAGAATTTTCCCTCTGTGAGTTTTGCGATAGGGGACCCGTTTATCATTATGTTAAGTGGTGCGTTTGTAGCTCTGTTCCCAAACTGGATAAAATTGGTTTTATCTATATTGAGAGTAAGTTTGTTGGTCATCATCCAGGTAGATATTTTCTGCAATTCAGTATTTGCAGTGTTGGCTAGTATGTCTGGGCTAGGGTGCGAGATAACGTATGTAGTGTCATCTGCAAAAAGTATGGGTTTGAGTAGTTGAGATGCATTTGGTAGGTCGTTAATGT